>JARYGA010045659.1:0-54568 GCA_030545235.1 Helianthus tuberosus | reverse complement strand
AATCCATACCAATGACGATGTCGTAACTATCGCAACGTTGAGGTCATTACTAGTATCACCCTGACCAATCACGAACACTCGACCCCTGGCACCATTGCCGTCGTTATTACCCCCGTTGTCTTCCCTAGTCCCCGTTTCCTTGGTTGTGGTTCTGATTCAACCGTGGGCAGTGTCTTTTGAAGTGACCTTCAGCACCATCTGATAACATCCCTTGTTACCATGCTGTTGTCGCCGATTCTATAGATCTTGTGGCTGTTGTTGTTGGTTCTGGTTTGCAGGACGTGAGTTTCTACCATCTTTGGCTCCATGGCCAAGCTTGTCGCATCATTGACAATGAATTCGGTTGCGTCGCCCGCTGTGGTGCAAGTTACATCGTTTGCGCTTAGGGTGGTTTCCCTTGTATCCACCCTGCCCTTGAATACTAAATGTTGCTGATCAGGACTTTAGTTGTCATCGACCTTTCACTGCTGTGCCTGGGACGGAATTGTAGTCGAACCCTTGCTAGAGGTTCCATCCCACTTTCATCCATTGTTACTGAGGGTAGCAGAAGTAGTTGAAGTAGTAGTGGTAGTAGTATCGCTGATACGTTGAGGCAGCTGGTTCTGTCCCACTGCCTGGTCTGTGAGACGATGAGCAAGATGAGTAACATCTTGAATAGTAGCAAGTTTAGCCGTCTTCACATGGTTTTGAATTCCTGGTACTAAGCCTTTGAGGTACAGCTCAAAGCTCTTTATGGGAGGATCCACCATAGTTGGACACAAAATTGTCAGTTTGTTGGATCGTTATCGTGCACGCTTCTATCTCTGACCCCGTCATCTTCATGTTAAAGGACTCCACTTCCAACTTGTGGATGGCATCATAACTACTGTATTCACGTTTGATAGGTTCCTTAAAATCATTCCATGGGGTGGCATTAGCAGCCGCCAGCTCCAACATCGTAACTTGCGCGTTCCACCAAGTTTGCGCAGTGCCTTCGAGAATATCAGTGGCATATTTCACCTTACGAGCCTCGGGTCATTCACACATTCGAAGACCGATTCGAGTTCCTCGAACTAATGGAGGAGTCCAGCAGCTCCTTCAGTGTCGCTGAAAGTAGTAGGACGACAGTCCATAAAAGTCGTGTATGTGCACACAGGTGGCTGAGCGTGTTGACTTGTCGTGTGCGTAAGAGTAATCAAAATTAAGCACAAGTGTTGAGTTACAAGAGTAGGATCTAAAAATCCTGGAGTAAGTGGTGATGGCAGGTTACACCTCCTGCCTGGGCAGCTGCGAGTGCTGCAGTAACTTGTTCAGTGATCGAAGCCACCAACTGGGCTTGAGTTAGGTTAGCGCGTCCACACATGATCTTGACATCAGGGAGAACATGTGTAAGAGAGGTTCGCGAATAGTGCGAAGAGAGTGAGCACACAAGTATTCTCAAGCAATAACGTATAGTAGGTTCTGTAATCTGAGCATACCACGAGCAAAGTTCTATGTAATTCTAGCAAGTAGGTAAAGTAACATGAATAGTAGTACCTATGATGTTGAGCCTTGCACGTGGAGCGAGGTGTCGTTGTGGATCGTTGAGCACTGTACTGGTTATAGTCTGGTTTCAATAAAAACGTTTTTCCCTTATTAAAACCGAGTTCTCTATAACCAATGGCTCTGATACCAATCTGTCACACCCCCAAAATCCACTCTCGGAGTACTACCGCTTGGAGGCGTGACATGACCAGGATCAAGCCACCAATCATATTGAACATAAGTATAAAGTAAAAGTCATTCATCAATACGATAGGTGTTTACAAAACCAAATATAAACAAGTGTGTAGCGGAAGCAATAATGTAAAACCCAACATAAGTTTAAGTACAAAATGTCATAATGTTTAACAACACATTCACGATCCATGTCCACAACGACCGTGCCTCCCGTGCAAGCTCCAAAAGTACCTAAGGTCCTGCAAGGCATGTAACAGAGAGTCAACAACTAGTTGAGCGAGTTCACAGTTGGTTATTTAGTTATAATGTTCGTATCGTAAATCGTATGTTCGTTTAGAAATCATGCATCGTATGTAATAGCATCGCGGCCCTCAAGGCATGTTTGCGAAGTTTAGTGGGGGTTTCCCATGTTTTCTAGACTAGTTATATTTGTATCGCGGCCCTCCAGGCATGTTTGCGAAGATTAAAGTATAGTTCGCGGCCATTCCAGGCATGTTTGCGAAGATTGTTCTAGTATAGTTCGCGGCCATTCCAGGCATGTTTGCGAAGATCGTTCTAGTATAGTTCGCGGCCATTCCAGGCATGTTTGCGAAGATCGTTCTAGTATAGTTAAGGTTGTTGTCCTACCCAAGGAGGACGAACGTACGTATTCTACCCAAGGAGAATACGCAGGATTAATATTGGCATCCTACCCATGGAGGATGGCGGTACATATCCTACCCAAGGAGGATATGTAGGTTCCGTTTAATTTCTTTAACCCATTCCCAACCACCGGGAATCCCATGCCTTAGAAAGTGTGTGAACTCACCTTGTTTTGCTCGGTATGCTAAGTATGTTCTCAAAGTGAATCAATCACGTCCTAGAGTATGCACGTATACATAATCAGTTTGTGTTCAAGTTGTGCATGTATAAACATGTAGCACGTAATCACAATCATATACAAGATGGTTACACTTAACAGCAGTTAAATATTCCAGTTAACACTTAACAGAATTAACCCAAGTTACTGTGCAGATTAACTGTTCGGCGAAACACACATAATGGCGAAACATAACAGTTGGCGAAACACAATAGTTGGCGAAACACATTCAGTTTCGTCGTGGCCTTGTTTGGCGAAACAGGATTCTAATTCGTCGATGACTCTTGGCGAAACACATTCTGTTTCGCCGGGAGTCCTGTTTCGTCGGATGTCTGTTTCGCAGACATCAGTTACAGCAGATACAATCAACACAGAAACCCTAATCATTTTAGCAGCCGTCAACAATAACAGAAATCATATGGAGATCAATGTGCTCATAGAATCATCATACTCAATCATCAAAGAATCATCGTCTAGCATAAACCCTAGTTTAAGTGTACAACATATGGATCAACATACAATATCATATCGTCAATCCCTATCAAGATACCAATGTGTATTCAGAATCAGAACATATTAACAACATCCAGAACCGAGTATTCGATCCTATCAAGTTTCGCATAGAACTATTTATATCCGACTACATCATACATATCGAAATCTATACCGTCATCATGCTCTTATAATCACAGCAGTAACACACATCAAACATATACACAAGCCTGAATCGAGATATTACGGAAACATGAAATCGATTAACAAACATATACTAACCGATTTGAGATGAACAAACAAGGATTCGAGACCTAGGGTTGATGGTGAATGATGGTTGTGGCCGTCGCACAGAAGGGAGAGTGTTCTAGGGTTCCAACTTTTGCCAAAGATGTGAAATAAAGGTCTTTACACGCTAATATACCCGATTTAACGTGCTGGGCCCGAACTGGGCTTCGGCGAAACTGGGCTCGGCGAAACTGACCTGTTTCGTCGAGTGGATGGTTGGCGAAACAATCTGTTTCGTCGAGAGTGGTTATGGCGAAACACATATTGTGTTTCGTCGAGTTGTTCAGGTCTCAAACAGTTTACAATTAATCATGCAGTCAAGTACTTACACCTTATTACTCAAAAAAAACAAGATTATCATCTTAACTATAATTTAGTGTTCACAATCCAGGTAAATAATTCGTGTAAGCAATAATCTAGACAGTCAACGTGCAATAAATGCGAATAAAGGATGTCGGAATTTCGAGTTGTCACACCTATTCAGCTGATAAGGACCAATTTTAGCTACCATGAGTTTCCAACAAGTGTACGCACAAGATACGAACACGGTTTCCATGGAATGATCTTAACGGTTACCCGAAAACTATAAATACCCCACCCCCCATTGCTTCAAAACCACTAGAATCTGATCTTAAAGACTCTAAGTTGGAACCTTTGTTTCATACCTGAGTTATTTCGATCTAGATTAGCATTCGGGGACCCTTCGTAAGTATTCTTTCGTTCTTTTATTGTTTTTCGAGTCAGAAAGTCAAACTTTGTTTGACTTTCAGCGTTGACCAGCTTATGGTCAATGCGAAGTTCGTTTGAACTTCGCAACGTGATTGTAATCACGATGGTTATAGTCCCTTGGGACTATGCCTACTGATTACCACGTTGTCTAGGGTCGTAGGGTAAGCGATCTAATAAATCGCTATACCTTCGAACCCGACCCAGTTTGGTCGATCATTAGGATCCGACCAAATACATTAGGTGACCATAGTATATAGGGAATAACCTTCCGAGGTTATACCTTATGGTCACATCGTTTAAGTAGTTGTATGATAGGTAGTTTATATGCCTTAGGTAAATTACCAGAATACCCTTTTCATGTATAATTGGTAATTAAGCATATGTAACCTAAACTTTTGTCACATAACTGATTATGTAACATGTTTAGGCATATAACACTTGTCATAGGACTAGTTAGGCGGTCCGAACGCGTTTCACGCGAACGACGCGTTAAAGTAGCATAAGCTACCTAAACGGGTCGTAATGGGTCATAAACATTTATGTTAGGTTTCATTTAGTATGTAGCCTTTGTTAAACCAAATGACACGAGTCTCTACACTCGTTTGGTTTACGAACCCTCATGCTACCCGATCTTCCGATATAGGTCCGGTTTATTAACATAGTTACCTATATTAGGTGCCGTTTGATTCCGAGATCTCTAGCATTGCTTGGTGGTTATCTTAGGACTACTGAACAATCTCAAATGAGTACATAGACCCCTCTTTTACTGTTTTCCAAACGTTTTGGGGTGGAACACATGTGCCTACTTGTTACATTCATGCTTTCCTGTTTTTACATCATATACCTGTTATGTTCGTTAGTACATTATAGTACATGATTTCATTACATTTCATACTAGGTGTGCCCATTGTGTGCATTACTTAGTACATCGTTTTTCATTACATTTCATACTAGGTGTGCCCATTGTGTGCATTACTTAGTACATCGTTTTTCATTACATTTCATACTAGGTGTGCCCATTGTGTGCATTACTTAGTACATCGATTTACATTACATTTCATGCTAGGTGTGCCCATTGTGTGCATTACTTAGTACATCGTTTTACATTACATTTCACGCTACGTATGTTCATTGGATTACATACTTAGTGCATCGTTTTCACATGCTTACATTTTCGGTATGACATTTGGTTTGTTTAACATGGAACAATACATTCATTAACATTGATCATGCCATTCGTTAGTAGGTAGTGGTACCATAGGAATTGACAACTCCCGTTCCGGACATCCTGGGTATGGGGATGAAAGGAATGACCGAATTCGATATACATAACCTAGATAAACCTTTAATTTGTTTAAGGGTTTATCGCCACAGTCTCAAGGCTTGGATGTATGCATTTTCACAATACCGCATAGATGTTTGTATCAATATAGCATGCATTTGTTACACAAAACATAACTTTGATTTAAACTATGTTTTACTTCAATACCTTGTTTTTGTGCATTTTACATATGGTTTAATTGATATATTTCACTTACCATACATGACATTTTGGTTACACATTACATGATCTACATTGAACATAAACATTTTGACATGGATATACACATTTGGTGGTTTACATTGGACATAGACATTTTGATATGGTTTACACAATAACACTTGACAATTAGTTTGTACATGAACAAAGTTACATTGGTGGTTGTTTGGGTAAGTGATTTGAGTAACGAGGCGGGTGTAACATGATACAAACATGGTGGATACGCCGCTGGTACTTCCTATATATAAGTGTTTGTATAATATTACATAGCGTAACGTTATTTAAATCATTTCAATATTTGTCATATTACGTTTTACATAAACAACTTATCTTCACAAGACATTGATTTATAAAACAACTTATCTTTTACAAACTCATTTTTTCTTGGTTATTCATTTAACCTTACATTTACTTATACATATCAACTGATCTTATCGTTTTTCAAATGAATTACAAGACAAAGCAAATTACAAGGTTCATGACTAAACATTTTCTTAAACACAAGTCATGAATCCTATTTTCAGAAAACCTATGTATCTCACGGGCATTTTTATGCTGACGTACCTATTTTCACATGTGTTTTCAGGAGCTTTTCCGTAGGATGATGATCGTGACACTAGGGGGGACCTGTGCCTTAGAGACTTAAAATGGAGATAGACTTTGTTTAATTATGTTATAAACTCTTTATATTACTGTTTAAGACAATGAAACTCTTGTTTAATAAATAAAATACAACTTTGTATGCCATGGTTATGAAACAATTAATTCTGTTACAACACTCCCCGACGTTTCCGCCACATTCTGTATGTTATACGTGGTCGGGGTGTGACAGTTCACCGCTGTTTGCGGAATTGTCTGGAATTTGTAATGATGTATTTTGATTTTAATTAGGCTTTAGGATCAACTTCTAGATATGCCACGTAATCTTTGCTGATGTCATAAATCACAATTTAAAATGTTAATATAATCTATCTATATTTCAAAATTCAAAATAAAGACAGGGTTTTTAATGGGCGCTCAAATATAAACTCCACATATATCTGCACATCAAAGGGAGAGATTCAAAATTCAAAATCAAATCTCCAAATTTTGGCTGTCATTCTCTCTCAAAAACCACACTTTCCTACTTCCACCGGTTCTCTCATGATTCATATTTCTTTAAAAAGAAACCCTAAATCACAAAATCACCAGTGGTGCCGCCGACGATCTTGTCGGACGCGGAGGACGAAAAAACCCTAGAATCGGAAGAGATCAGTGATTTTTGTTCGTTCACGTCGTTCCTCATCTTCTTGCTTTCCTTCGTATCATAAGTGCAGGTTTAATGTTAATTTCTATCTAAAATTAAGGTCAGTTTCTCTCTAAAAATAGGTTTAACGTTGTTAATTATTGCGATTTTAGAGCCAATTTTGTCAGTTACGATGTCATTGATGATGGCCGAATGGTTTTTGTATATTTTAGAGTTTTCGATAAGGCTATGATGAGTACAAAGTTATGAGTAAATATTGTTGAATATGTCATCTTGGCTTGGCAAGGTTGAAGGATGGTAGATCTTCATCTGCAACCTCCTTTGCAGCCATGGTGCTTTCACTATTTTGTAAACTCTGAGCCTGAAAAGTTACGGAGATCTTGCTGTCTTCTACTATCGTCTTCAACATACAAAGTTGAAGAGTCAGATCTACGAAGAGGTAAGATTGGGTATCTGTAGTATTCATACCGATTTATAGCTGGGGGTACACGATGGCTGGGGGTCGCCGGTGAATAAAATTAGGCCTCTAAGGATGTGACTAAGTCTTGCTATTTAATGTCCTATAATTTATTTCATGTTTGAGCTTATTACATTGTACGTTATGGTTAATTTTTTTTAATGAAGTTTATGTGATTTAGGCCAGTAAAGATTCAATGGACAGGGGATATTTGCCTAATATGGTAGAATTCAAAAGATCATGGTTGTAAGGTAAGTTGTTTCTTGAATAATAGATGCCTTGGATATATGAAAGATTATATGAATTGGTTACGTTTTATGTTTTGTAGTTTAGTCTGCGAATTTGGTTGAATCATCGTTGCCATTGATACGGAGTGACCGAGAAGATGTTAAGGTTGAAGCAACTGTCTCCTACACATCAAGGCGGTTACTCTCAATTCTCGATTGTTGTTCACTCAGGAAGATAATGTACTTTTACCATCCGTAAAGATGTTCTTGGCTCTGTTTGTTCTTAGTCGTGATTGGTAATTTCAAGAATTTGTAGTTTGATAAAGGTTTCATCTTTTTGTTTAGTTTTGGTTGTGGTTATGATTTTTGTTTTATTGTTTAGTGGGCATGGAATATTCTCCATAGTCGAAACTTAACAATGTAGTTTGTCATTTACTTCATTATTCAATTATTGTACCTTATCATGGATGGTATGCTTTGTTGTTACTGATTTTGTTTCAGTTGTTTTTAATGAATTTGTAGTGTTTGATTTGTTTTTTAATTATTTTGGTTGGCTGATACAGGAGAATCACCCATAGAACTCACCAGCAGAACCATCGGGCATGTCGAAAACGATGATCATGAAGCCAACAGCAACAGCTTACCTAAACAATCACCGATTAATTCAACAGACGGGCAAGTCTGGATGATGTTTATAGATTCAATGATGTTTGTTTGTTTTTCATTCAGTTTACTTTTCTCTTAATCGTGTTTTAATGATAATAGCAATTTGATGATTACGATGACGGTTAGTTTGATAAGCAGCAAACAGCGGTTCGTTCGATGCCCAAGATGCCTGAATGTTCTGCCCGAGACAGCTGACATGCCGGTGTACACATGTGGAGGCTGCAGTGCAACACTTCAAGGTTGGTAGCATATAACTAACTACTTGTGTTTTGTTTTTTTTTTTTTTGAAGGTTGGTAGCAATTTGATCATATCCTTTTAAAGAGAAGGTTGTTATCGTGCCATATATATTACATTATTATGTCAACTCTATGTTCAAGTATATCACAACTTAAAACTTAAATATTGTTTAGATGTTGGTGCTTCAAAGCAAAATGGAGAATGCAGGTAGTGAAAGTTTATAAAGCCAGAAGTTAAAGGTTGCCCATATTCAAAATGTAAGTATGATACTTTAGATGACAAAATGGGTGGTTGGGTGATTTTTAAGCGGGTCAAAATGGGCATTCACACGTACTGGGCATTCACACACTTTCGGGAAATTTTTAGTTTTCTTTAGTAAGTTCGCAATGCTAATGAATATCTTTGTGCAGTTTCTGATTTTCTTTTTTTGATCTTCTTATTATTATTTTTTTGTAGGTACGGGCATTCAAAAATCCTTCGACAATTTCAGTCTACGCTCCATCACAGGGGCGCAAAGTAAGGGGATGGCGGTTTTGAAAGGCTGTGGCGTCAGTGATTTCGCATAGCTTTTATGTACAACTCTAATAAGCGATAATTTTAGGTTAGTTTGGTGGTTTTGGGCACCTTCTTTCGTTAGGTTTTCTGTCAAATGTTTGCATTTGATTATAGTTATGAGTTAAAACCTTTCCATGATCGGTTGTTTTCATGATCATAACTCCGACAAAACCTTTTTATTGATTCAGGTTTTAAGCTATTCATCACGATTGAATTGTTATCTAAATAAGGAAACAATAGACGTCGCTGAAATCATCGCCTCTCCGCTTGGAAAGGATATGTGCATGAAAAGGAATACATACATTTTATGAAACTGGATGCGTTTTATGGAATTAGGTATACTTTTCAATTACATAACAATCATTAGTACTGCACCTATGTAGGACTTTTTTTTTTCAAATTTATGAATGTTAACTCGGTAGTCAAGGCCCGTTATACGATATATGGATTATAGCGGTGCTATAGAGGATAGCGGTAATTTTTGTATCATGCATAATTTATGTAAATAGAATTCTATAATCCATACTTATGGTTTCAAATCTTTTTCCTGAGTTATTTACAGTGCACACTAAATATTTAATTTTTGTATTGAGTTGGTATATTGGGATTAAATACTGAACTGGTGGAATTACAGCAAGTACAGGTTATGTTTCAAGTTGTCTCGATCTCTTTGGAGGCGGATACGTGGCTTTGGGAGATCTGAAAAACAGAATTGATAAATTTAGGAAAAATGTGGTTGAAAGATGATAACCCAACAGTTGAGGATCTCATTCTACAGCTTCGATAAATTCAGGGGTTTTTTCAAATAATGCTTCCTAGATGTTTGAAGACCGACAAATGTCCAAAGAAGCAGCACTGTGGACATTTGTCGGTCTTCAAACATCTAGGAACCATTATTTGAGAACACCCCTGCATTTATCAGAGCTGTAGAATGAGATCCTCCACTGTTGGGTTATCATCTTTCAAACCCATTTTCCTTAAATTTATCGATTATGTTTTTCAAACAGGGATGTAATGCAATGATTCCTCTCAATTGAATAGACGGACACTTGCTTCCTCTCAAAGGGTTATGGAGTGGTTATAACACTTTCCGTTTACATCTCAGGTAACGGTTTTCCTTAATGCATCTCGACACTTAGGTTGTTATGTATGATTTTTGCTGTGGTTTTGAAACTTACGGGATATTAATTGTCAATTTCAGGTAGGTTGGGTATTGAGACCAAGAAATTCAGCGCCACTTGCAGCTACGATTTTAAGGTCAGACAATTATTGGCTTGAAACAGAGGACCATCTGCTGACCTCAGATTAGAGTTTGTGGTTATTTTATGTGTTGAAAATTTGTGCAATGTCTTAAGATTGATCAACTGTTTTAATACATGCATTCTCTTAAATCTAAAACCTAAAAGTGGTTAGAAGCAAAGACCACTTGACCTGTTTGACAAGTCATTAAATAGCCTGTACAAGCCAAGCCCACTTAACCTGTTTTGACAAGTGCCAAAATGGGCCGTACAAGCCAACATTTGAATAAGTAACAATTTTTTATGATTTAAAAAAATAGACACAATAATCCTTTTCTTGATTTTAACTATCAGTGAAAAAACTAGAATTTGTGACGATTCACTATATTTGTGTTAAAGGATTGCTCTTCGGTTATGAGTGAATTTGATGAAACGAAAAAAAATAACAAAAAATCAAACGCTAGATAATGTTACATGGTTTCATTAAGTATAATCGAATTTATTTTCATTAAATAATTTCACATCATATTTTACATATAAACGTAGACAAAAACTTTTTATACTTATAATACTAATACATACTGTCTTTAACATTGTTTTATAAAGATATGTAACTAAACGCAAACAATTTAAATGATATATTATAATCTGTTTTTTAGTATTTGATTTCGATCGTTATTAAACCTACCCGTGTGTTCACACGGGTCTTACTACTAGTCTATATTATAACCACACATCCATCTCAACATTCTCATCTTTGCTACCTCTAGTTTACGCTCTTATGTTTTTTTGATTAACCAACAATTTGTTTCATCTAACATAGCAAGTCTAACTACAACTCTATAATTTTCTTTAGTTTAATAAAAAAAACCTCTCGTCATACAATATCCCAATGAGAGTGCTCTCCACCTACACCACCACACATCTACACCATACAAAAGAGGATTGAAAGATGACTTAAGAGTCTCCACATGTATAACACAATCTAAAAAAAACAAACTATTCCTTGATTTCTCTTAATAATTTCCTACTTTTCATGAAAAAAAAAAAAAAAAAGAAAGAAAAAAGTTATCAAGCAAGAGGGATCCAACGTGTCATCTCGTCAAAAGTACAAATTTTAAATGCTTTTCCTATTCAACAAAACACGCACCCCTTAGTGGTGTGGTGGTAGAGGGTTTGGTTTTCACAGCAAAGGCTTGGGTTCGAGCCTCATAAGAGGCAAAAATAGGGATTGAATTTAGAGGGTAAGATTTAGCCGTTCAAAAAAAAACAAAACACGCATCCTCAATAAAAACCACCCACCCCTTCCCCTTCCTCCTCCACCAAGAAAACAAACCAAATATCATCTCATCTGCTCCCCCAAGGCCAAAACCCTAACCCTAACCCTCAAATTTCACTTCTCTACGCATGGCCAGAACTTTCTGATCCAATCCAATCGATTCCTGTTTGTTTGCAGATCTCTGCTCGTTTGATTTGAACAAACAATGTCTGCGATTGTGTGCGGGAAGAGATCGTTCTTCGAAGACCTACAAACCTCCCCAAATTCTGCTTCTCCTCCGGCTTCCAAGAAAATTCGCTGCTTTACTTCAACTTCTCCGGTTAGGTTTTCATCGTTCGCTACTTCTCCGCCCTCGCCGTCGCTTGTTGATAAGCTCCGATCGGTTTTCCCTAATATGGACAAGAAGGTAGGGTTTTTTAATCTATCGTAATCGTATGTCTGTATATGTAGTTTAACTTATGCAATTGCTGATTTATCAATCTATTTGTTACGCTTATTGATTTGGTATTAATTAAAGGTCGTAGATCGATTGGTGAATTCAGAAAAATTGTTCATGGAATTGAAATTATTCAGTTACACACTTCATTTGGTTACTGATAATTAGGTTAGAACCCTAGATTTAGCAATTGTTTAATTTAGGTTTATCAACTTTAAATCTGGATTATTCAATGTTTAAGTGTGTGTGTTGTGTAGCGATCGGATTTAGACAACTAGAATGGAGATTAAAGGAGACCAGAAGAACATTTAGAGAGAATTAGATTCAATTCATAGCTCTAGATTGAACATAGAAATGCCAGTTATACGCTGGAATTAACAAGGAGAAACATAAGTACTGAATCACTAACACCCACTACTTTGGACGTAGCTAATAAACAAAGAAAATGCAGAATAACTAAAATGTGTTAGCCCATGTTCAGGTTGAATGGTGTTCATGCGGATATCCATAACCACGTGCAAGTTATCAGTGTGATGAATTGCTGACTCCTGAATGCAAACTGTGTTTAATTTCCCAATTTAAAAAATTCCTGAATAGAATTTAGATGTGGTTGTATAATCATTTGTTTGTGGTGATGATCTGGGTGTGTATATATGGCATTTACATAGTCTATGCCTGCGTGTCATCTGGTTTGAATCAATTTGCTGTTTTGTGTGAATTTGTCAATAGTTATATTTTGTTATGTCAAGGTTCGTGTTTAATTGCGTTACTGCTATTCTATGTTAAAGTTTATTCTAACTGGAAAGACGTAACTGTGTTTCTAGCTTCTGGAAGAAGCATTAGAAAAGAGTGGAAATGATATAGATTCTGCCATTAAGAGTCTCAACGAGCTCTCTCTGGGATATGTAAATGGGGTTTCAAGTTCACCAGGACTGGCGAACACAATAGTTGATAAAGGTAATTTGTTTTGTTTTCTTGTTTATTTGTTGGATCTCGTATGTTATTGTGTATTTAATAGACTAAGTTCTTTCATTGAATAAACGTGTAGGCCTGGTTACTGCCAGCGAAGATGTTTCTTTGGAAAACTCACCAAGAAACGGTGCTGAATGGGTGGAGTTGTTTGTGACAGAAATGACAAGTGCTACCAGCATTGATGACGCTAGACTTCGTGCTATGCGTGTACTTGAAAGTTTGGAGAAATCCATAACCGAACGTGCTGCTGGTGATGCAGCAGAAACCCTTCATAAGGCAAGCTTCTCATCCCACCTCACCCACCAAACACACAACACACACGTGTGTAGTGTGTACTGTTTTCAACTATCTTATGTGGTTGGACTATTAATTTCAGGAAAATTTAGTTTTCAAGGAACAAATTGAAGTTCTTCTGAGGGAGAATGCAATACTGAAACGTGCTGTAGCCATTCAACATGAACGACAAAAGGAGTATGATGAGAGGAACGTAGAGGTGCAGCAGTTGAAACAGTTATTATCTCAATATCAAGAGCAGGTGAGGACACTTGAGGTGAATAACTATGCGTTGACAATGCATTTAAAGCAAGCTCAGGGAAACAACTCCATTCCTGGACGATTCCATCCTGATATCTTCTAATAAGGAGGTGAAGTTTGAGTTCATTGTTGGTTATAATGTTTTTTTGTCCCAAGAGATCTACATTTGCCAGATTAATGGCAGGTAGATTATATGTTTTAAACGTCAATTAATGGTTGGTTAATTTAATGTGCAAGACCTCAGTTTAATATTTGCAACTTTTGGTTCACCAAATTTGGGCTTGCTTGCTTTTTCGCTTCGTATTAAGCATCTGCTAATGCAAAACTTGGATGTGTATATTCATGAGAAACTCGATATTGAAAGAAGGAAAAACAGATATTGAGATGGCAGAGGTTCTTCGGTAGAAAATTGAAATCTCTAATTGTGATACTAACTCACTTTAAAATCTTTCTAAAGCAACTAGAGACTAGAAGACACGGCTTAGTAGTTTTTTTTTCAGTTTTAGAGCATAGTAATGTTATGACCTCGAGATCTATAGACGTAGTATTTTTAAAAGACTTAGTTTGCTATTCAAAAAGGGGTAGCGATGAAGCTTGTTGCCCGTTTACCAACTATCTCGATGTAAATTCATAGCACGATTTCTTTTAAAAATATTATATTTACCATTAGCTTCTCTTGATGTATCACGAACGCAACATCACACGTATAAGAGGATGAATGAAGTTATTACAGAAAATTATACATAGTATAAGAGGATGAATGAAGTTATTACAGAAAATCAAACGACAAACGAGTTAATAGCATGATAATACTATTTCCCTGTCATTAAAAATTGGTTTGAATTTCATATTCAAAGCGTCAGCGTAATGAGAATACTTTTTGGAATTATGTTTTGTATGAAACACCAATGTGTTAAAAAGACTTCCAAATGCGTGTGGGTGGGAGGTGATCAAAGTCACTTTTGTGTATTGTAACGTCAATTGGTTGAAAGTTGAAACTGATTCAACAATGCTCCATGTCAAGTAAGAATTTAAGCAATAACTAAACACCGAAATAACTACGTGTAAGAATTTGAGCAATAAGACCATTGGGTGTGGTTTGCTTAGTCCCTAAAAGAACTACCCGTCACGTAGACGCCACATCACCAATGATGGAGGATCATCCACTTGGGGACTACCAAGGGTGTGGAGGATAGTCCCCCTCCCTTTTTTTAATTTTTTTTATTTAGTTAAATAATTTAAACAAAGTAAATAAAAACCTAAAGTTACATTTAAAAAAAAAACCTAAAGTTACATTTAAAAAAAATACCACACAAATAAATAAAAAACTACTCATTGTTTTCTTCGAGATTTCAAATGTGTTCGATCAAGTCTGATTGAAGATTGGCATGTGTGAAATCGTTATGTAATGAGAACCTGTTTAAATCTTGTTGTTCTTCGCTAACCGGAACATTATTCTGCTCCACCGCATTCTCGTCATACTCACAAATTGCATGGCCTTCGTCTTCGATGATCATGTTATGCAATAAAATACAAGCATACATACAGTATCGCAACGTTTTTGGTGTAAAAGCGTCTAACACCCGTCTAATTTTACATGGATTTAATATTTATTCATACAATATTATATGAAAATGTTTAAGTTGTGACATAATATTCCATAAGTAGGGTTCAAAAGTAACAACATTTAGTCGACTAACAACTAATTCAAAACATTCAAAGTTGTTTACAATTCACAAACGTAGTCTATTAAGGATTTAAAACATTGCGGAAGCTTTAAAAGTAGTGTTCGGTTCTTCGTCATTCGCTTGATCGCCATCCTTAAGTTCACCAACATTACCTAATGTCAAAACCACATCAAAGGTTAATTTTGACAATAATAAAACACGTATAATCGAAATCTAGCATCAAAACAATTGAAAACAAATAAAATTCTCGGATCAGGATCGCTCGCGCCCCGCGAGAGACGTTACGCGGGCCCCGAGAACCCCTCGCGTGTCGCGGCGTATTTCAGGTCCCCTTCCGCGTGGCGCGGGGGATCATGTTTTCCAGCAGGTTATGTTTTGTGAGCTGCATTTTCTGCCAGCTCCGGAAAACTCAGATTTTAACTTCAAATGTGCATATCTTTTGACTCGTAAGTCCGTTTTAGGTGATTCTTGTTCTTATGCGTCTGTAAATTCAATACCAACGTAACTACAATACTTTCGATATAAAAAGTTTGATTTTCGGACCGAATGAATAAAAGTCGTTTATGTGCTAATCGACCCATTCTAACTTTACTTTCTTAATTACCGTTTAACTATCAAGCCTATGGCGTCTTATGCCCATCATCCGGGGCTTAACATCACTTGCATTACCTTACCCAAATTCCATGGTTTAATGCTTTTGTGATCTACATCGCCAATGCTATTAGCTAAGACACTATCACTACAATTGACACACTTATTCGACCCGTTGGCTCATCTTGTGGAAAAATCCTCCAATATGATGACTACCAAATGGTTCTCTCTTAAAGCTACTCTATTGATTCCAATAACGATCATGATTACTAAAATCAACACAACTATTAATCCACAACGCAACTATACATAATTTAACAACAATTCATTGAATGTAACGGGTCAAGTTACATACCTTAGTGCACGCCCTTCAACCGCAAATCACCACCGGCTTGTCCACTCGACGTTCCGGTATCCTTTCCTATAGAGTTCAATTTTATCACATTTAGAACTCTTTGTAATCACATTTTGCATAATAGCCAAAACATCACAATTAGGTGTTTTAACTACAAAATTCCAGTTTCGAGCCTTCTTTGAGGCATTTCAATAAACACTTTAAGGGCAGAATTTTACATGTTTATTTATCAAGTCTCTAGCTTATCTCTTAGCCCTAATTTCACATCAATCAACCATTTTACATGATTGTTAGCTTCTAAATTTCTGAAATCACTTCAAAATTGTCAAATTACACTAGAACAATACCCAATATCCTAGTGTTCATCAATTTACACATAACCCATTAATCACCTACAATGGTGTTCATAGTTTTCACTAAAATTTCACATGATTTCAACTTGTATTTGTCTATGGTTTGTCCCTAGACACTATAGTTGTTCCTAAATCATCATAAGACAAACATGCAACCATAATTTCAGATAATTCCCAATTTCATGAGAATTTCAAGTTGAGAGTTTTCCTGAAATTTTACATACCTTGGAATCCTATTGCGATGAGGATCGATAATCTATGCTTTAATTTCGATTTCAGCTTTGATTGAGCCTTCAATTTGAGAGTTTTAGTGATTTTTAGGTTTTTGAGAGTGGGGAGTCGCCCCTGCCCTTCTCCTGTACGACCAGACACCTTCAAATGGGTGTTTGGTTTTGATTTTTATTAAAATTAATAATATAGTTTCAATTCTTACAACTTAGGCCCTTCCACTTTGTTCAACTTATAGTTTAGTTGCTTTTAACCCTATTATAAGCTATTTCTAGACTTGTAACTAACTAGATTAAAATTCCTAGTTAGTAAATTCTCATTTATTTATACTTTATAATTCTAATATAAAGTTTTATATTTTCGGTGTGTTACAAGTCCACCCCCCTTAAAAGGGTTTCGTCCCCGAAACCGAAGTACGTACCAAATAATGTAGGGTGGAGACGTCGCATCTCCTCTTCGGACTCCCACGTAGTGTCCGAACCTTTCCTATGCTCCCATTTGACCTTGACTTGATTAATCACTTTGTTCCTCAAACTCTTCTCTTTACGATCTAAAATCGCAATTGGTTTTACTGCATAGTTGAGACTGTTATCCACCTCGATATCATCGTAGTGGATACGAGCAGTTTCGTCTGCCAAACATTTTCGGAGATGTGACACGTGAAATGTGCTATGAATCCCACTCAACTCCTCGGGTAATTCGAGACGATAAGCTACCTTACCCACCCGTTCGGTGATTCTGAATGGCCCAATAAATCTTGGGCTCAACTTTCCTCTTTTTCTGAATCGTATTATTCCCTTCCACGGCGATACTTTCAGCATAACTTTGTCGCCAACCTGGAATTCGATTGGCCTGTTCCTTTTGTCAGCATACGCCTTTTGTCTATCTTGGGCCGCTTTCAAGTGTGCCCGAACCACATCAATCTTTTCATTAGTGGCTCTTACTACATCTTGGTGGGCGAGTTCACGTGGACCCACTTCACCCCAACATACCGGGGTTCGGCACTTCCTACCATAGAGCATTTCGTACGGTGCCATCTTAATACTAGCATGGTAGCTGTTATTATACGAAAACTCGACTAACGGTAGGTAAACATCCCAACTTCCACCAAAGTCTATTATACACGCCCGTAGCATGTCCTCCAATGTTTGTATTGTTCTTTCACTCTGTCCATCTGTTTGAGGATGGTACGCAGTGCTAATGAACAATTTGGTTCCCATTTGCTCTTGGAAATCTCGCCAGAAATTTGAAGTGAATCGGGTGTCCCTATCAGACACGATGGATACCGGTACTCCATGACGTGCTATTATCTCATTAGTATAAACTTCCGACATCTTTTCTGACGTATAAGTCTCACGAATCGGAATGAAGTGAGCACTTTTCGTCAGTCTATCCACCACTACCCATATGGCATCGAAACCACGATTTGTCTTAGGCAATTTGGTTAATAGGTCCATTGTAATATGTTCCCATTTCCAAACCGGAATTTCTAACGGTTGGAGTTTGCCGTATGGTTTTTGGTGCTCCGCCTTGACTTGTAGACATGTCAAGCATTTTTCCACATATTTCGCCACATCCCTCTTCATTCCAGGCCACCAATAATTTTGTTTCAGATCATTGTACATCTTGGTCGCACCCGGATGAATTGAATATCGGGATTTATGAGCTTCATCAAGTAGAAGCGTCTTCACCCCACAAGTATTTGGAACCCATATCCTTCCGGATCGAGTCTTCAACCCGTTATCCCCATCTGAAAAATCTTTCAACTGACCGATTATTCTTTCTTTCTTCCAATTCTCCTCTTTTACTGCTTCTAATTGTGCCTCTCGAATACGTTCAAGTATACCCGAGGTCACCACAAGCTGCATCGATCTTACACGTATTGGGACATAGTCCGCTTTTCTGCTCAGAGCATCCGCCACCACATTTGCCTTTCCGGGGTGATAATGTATTTCACAATCGAAATCTTTCACCGTTTCTAGCCATCGCCTTTGTTGCATATTTAACTCCTTCTGATCGAAGAAGTATTTCAAGCTCTTGTGATCGGTGAATATGGTGCACTTTACCCCATATAAGTAGTGCCTCCGTATTTTTAAGGCAAATACCACCGCAGCCAACTCAAGATCGTGTGTGGGATATTTCTTCTCGTGTATCTTCAATTGTCTCGGGGCATAAGCTATAACTTTGCCCCGTTGCATCAAAACGCATCCGAGTCCCGATAGTGAAGCATCCGAATAAACCACCATGTCTTCGACTCCGTCCGGCAATGTCAGTACCGGAGCTTGAGTTAACTTTTCTTTTAGCGTTTGAAACGCTTTTTCTTGATCGACGCCCCAAATGAACTTTTCTTTCTTTCGGTTAGCTTTGTTAGCGGTGACGCAATCTTGGAGAAATCTTGAATGAATCTCCTATAGTATCCCGCAAGCCCCAAAAAGCTTCTAATTTCCGAAGGGTTCTTCGGGGGATTCCATTTTGACACAGCCTCGATCTTTGACGGATCCACCAATACTCCGTCGGCACTTATGACGTGGCCAAGAAATTGTACCTCTCGTAACCAAAAGGCACACTTAGAGAATTTTGCATACAGCCTTTCTCGTCTAAGTGTCTCTAACACTTCTTGTAAGTGGTGTGCGTGTTCAGCTTCGCTTTTTGAATACACCAAAATATCATCGATAAACACGATGATCAACTTATCCAACATTGGCTTGCAAACCCGATTCATGAGGTCCATGAAGGCCGCGGGTGCATTTGTTAGCCCAAATGACATCACGAGGAATTCGTAATGTCCGTATCTCGTGCGGAAAGCCGTCTTCGGCACATCTTCTTCCTTGACCTTTAGTTGGTGATACCCAGATCTAAGGTCAATTTTTGAAAACCAGTTCGCACCTTGTAATTGGTCGAATAAATCATCTATCCTCGGAAGCGGGTATCGGTTCTTTACCGTGAGTTTGTTTAACTCCCGGTAATCGATACACATGCGCATGCTTCCGTCTTTCTTTCTCACGAACAATACCGGTGCGCCCCAAGGAGACACACTCGGCCTTATGAATCCCTTGTCAAGCAGGTCTTGAATTTGGGACATCAACTCTTGTAATTCCAACGGTGCGAGTCGGTACGGAGCCTTTGCTACGGGTTTTGCGCCCGGAATCAATTCGATCCCGAACTCTACTTCCCGTTCAGGCGGTATCCCCGGTAAATCCTCCGGAAACACATATTCATAGTCTCGTACTACCGGTACATCTTCAATCTTTCGTGATTCTTTCTCAGGCTCATTTGCGTATATCATGAATGCCTTGCATCCTCGCTTCATAAGCTTGTGAGCTTTCAACATTGAGCATACTATAGGGTTGCCTCCTTTTTCGCCATAGATAGTGACGTGTTTCCCGCTCGGAGATGTTAGTTTTATTTCTTTACGAAAACACACGACCTTTGCATGGTGCTGAGATAGCCAATCCATCCCAACGACTACTTGAAATTCCCCCATTGACATCGGGATTAGGTCTATCAAGTATTCCTCATCGTCGATGCTTAATTTGCAGCCTCGACAAACATCACAAACTATAAAACTTTTATTGTCCCCTATTTCAACTTCTAAGGGCACATATAATTTCGTCAATACAAATGAAGGATGTCGAAAAAATCCATGCGAAATGAAGGATTTATTCGCACCCGTATCAAACAATACACGTGCTGAAATTGAGTTAATTGTGAATATACCTGAAACCACATCGGGTTCTGTTTTCGCTTCAGTCGTGGTAAGTTGGAAGGATCTAGCCTTCCCTTTGGGAGCTTCTGTTGGAGACTCTTTTGTGTCTCTCTTTCCCACCAACTCGGGGCATTCAGACTTCTTGTGACCGGGTTGATAACATTTGTAACAAACAGAAACTTTTTCGGGACAAAGTGATGCAGTGTGCCCCGTCTTCCCACATACCGGGCATGGCTTGTCTTTGAAGCGGCACTCACCTTTGTGCCATTTTCCACATACTTTGCAACTTGGCGACCCGCCTTTAGCATCCACTTTCTTTCCCGATTCAGCGGTTCTAGCTTTCTTTGTAGGGCTTGGATTCACATCCTGTGCTCTTCGTTCACCTCTTTCAATTTGTTTCTTTAACTCGATTTCCCGCTCCCGAGCGGTGTTGATAATCTCCGTGAGGGTTTCGTATTTTGACGGAGTCATAAACTCCCGGTACTCGGCACTCAACATGTTGTAATAGTAGTATATCTTTTGCTCTTCAGTAGTGACTAACTCGTCACAAAATCTCAGCTTATCCATGAAGATGCCCGTGATCTTATCAATTGTTTCACCCTTTTGTCTTAGCTGGATGAATTCTTCCTTGATCCTGTTAATAACCGCTTTGGGACTGTGGTGTTTAAGGAATGGTACCTTAAACTCGTCCCAAGTCATAACCCTTGCCGCTTCGGCTCCCATTTCCTTCTTTTTGTTATCCCACCAATCCTTGGCTTGGCCCCTCAATTGACCCGTTCCGTAAGCAACAAAATCGCCTACTTCACAATGGGTCCGTTCAAACACCCCTTAAACATCACTTATCCATCTTTGGCAAATTATCGGGTCAACCTCCCCGTTATAGATTGGCGGTTTACACGCCATGAATTCCTTGTATGAACATCCTTTACGTTCTCCCGTTTTTTCCTTCATAAGGTTGACAATATCCTCCAACCTTTTAACTCGCTCTTCTACAAGCGACAACACCGTGCTTTGAATTTTGTCTATAAACCCGGATAGACTTCCCTCAATTTCCTTCCCTACCTCTTCGGCAATTATCTCTTTCATTTGTTCGGTGCTTGGTTGCACCAGATTATCATCATTCCCATCAGACATCTTGAAGCTGAAATGTTTACATTTAAACGTTAAACATTTCATTTATAATATTGCTTCATTTGTTTCGGTTTAGCCAAGTTCCTAACTTGCTTTAACTGTTCACATTTAATGCACTTTCCGGGTTTGAGTGTGTTAACACACTCTTCCCATGCATCTCAATTTATTTCTCATTCTTACCTAAGGTATAATCTACTAACATAAATAAGTTAATTCTTACCGGATGATCGATCAAGCTTGAACCAAACACTTTGTTGACAACCTTAAGCTCTGATTACCAACTTGTAACACCCGTCTAATTTTACATGGATTTAATATTTATTCATACCATATTATATGAAAATGTTTAAGTTGTGACATAATATTCCATAAGTAGGGTTCAAAAGTAACAACATTTAGTCGACTAACAACTAATTCAAAACATTCAAAGTTGTTTACAATTCACAAACGTAGTCTATTAAGGATTTAAAACATTGCGGAAGCTTCAAAAGTAGTGTTCGGTTCTTCGTCATTCGCTTGATCGCCATCCTTAAGTTCACCAACATTACCTAATGTCAAAACCACATCAAAGGTTAATTTTGACAATAATAAAACACGTATAATCGAAATCTAGCATCAAAACAATTGAAAACAAATAAAATTCTCGGATCAGGATCGCTCGCGCCCCGCGAGAGACGTTACGCGGGCCGCGAGAACCCCTCGCGTGTCGCGGCGTATTTCAGGTCCCCTTCCGCGTGGCGCGGGGGATCATGTTTTCCAGCAGGTTATGTTTTGTGAGCTGCATTTTCTGCCAGCTCCGGAAAACTCAGATTTTAACTTCAAATGTGCATATCTTTTGACTCGTAAGTCCGTTTTAGGTGATTCTTGTTCTTATGCGTCTGTAAATTCAATACCAACGTAACTACAATACTTTCGATATAAAAAGTTTGATTTTCGGACCGAATGAATAAAAGTCGTTTATGTGCTAATCGACCCATTCTAACTTTACTTTCTTAATTACCGTTTAACTATCAAGCCTATGGCGTCTTATGCCCATCATCCGGGGCTTAACATCACTTGCATTACCTTACCCAAATTCCATGGTTTAATGCTTTTGTGATCTACATCGCCAATGCTATTAGCTAAGACACTATCACTACAATTGACACACTTATTCGACCCGTTGGCTTATCTTGTGGAAAAATCCTCCAATATGATGACTACCAAATGGTTCTCTCTTAAAGCTACTCTATTGATTCCAATAACGATCATGATTACTAAAATCAACACAACTATTAATCCACAACGCAACTATACATAATTTAACAACAATTCATTGAATGTAACGGGTCAAGTTACATACCTTAGTGCACGCCCTTCAACCGCAAATCACCACCGGCTTGTCCACTCGACGTTCCGGTATCCTTTCCTATAGAGTTCAATTTTATCACATTTAGAACTCTTTGTAATCACATTTTGCATAATAGCCAAAACATCACAATTAGGTGTTTTAACTACAAAATTCCAGTTTCGAGCCTTCTTTGAGGCATTTCAACAAACACTTTAAGGGCAGAATTTTACATGTTTATTTATCAAGTCTCTAGCTTATTTCTTAGCCCTAATTTCACATCAATCAACCATTTTACATGATTGTTAGCTTCTAAATTTCTGAAATCACTTCAAAATTGTCAAATTACACTAGAACAATACCCAATATCCTAGTGTTCATCAATTTACACATAACCCATTAATCACCTACAATGGTGTTCATAGTTTTCACTAAAATTTCACATGATTTCAACTTGTATTTGTCTAGGGTTTGTCCCTAGACACTATAGTTGTTCCTAAATCATCATAAGACACACATGCAACCATAATTTCAGATAATTCCCAATTTCATGAGAATTTCAAGTTGAGAGTTTTCCTGAAATTTTACATACCTTGGAATCCTATTGCGATGAGGATCGATAATCTATGCTTTAATTTCGATTTCAGCTTTGATTGAGCCTTCAATTTGAGAGTTTTAGTGATTTTTAGGTTTTTGAGAGTGGGGAGTCGTCCCTGCCCTTCTCCTGTACGACCAGACACCTTCAAATGGGTGTTTGGTTTTGATTTTTATTAAAATTAATAATATAGTTTCAATTCTTACAACTTAGGCCCTTCCACTTTGTTCAACTTATAGTTTAGTTGCTTTTAACCCTATTATAAGCTATTTCTAGACTTGTAACTAACTAGGTTAAAATTCCTAGTTAGTAAATTCTCATTTATTTATACTTTATAATTTTAATATAAAGTTTTATATTTTCGGGGTGTTACAAAGCGCGTGCCAGGTTTTCAATAATATGCCATCTTTGTTGGAGAACACCAAAACACCGTTCAATATCTTTTCTCGCCACTTCTTGAAACTTGGCAAATTTCTTTCTTTTTTCATCTGGCGAATGCCTAACAGTTTTAACAATTGTTGAGTACGGTGGATATATTCCATCGGCCAGATAATACCCGCGTCTGTACTCCACTCCCGAAACCGTAAACCTCGTATCAGGACCGGTCCATTTTATAACATTGTCAAAAATCTCGGAATTTTGTAGAACGTTGACGTCGTTATTCGAACCAGGAATCCCAAAGAAAGCATGCCAAATCCATAGGTCTTGAGACACAACAACTTCTAGAATTATTGTTGGATGTCCTTGATCGCCTCGCGTATACATTCCTCGCCATGCGGTAGGACAATTCTGCCATGACCAATGCATGCAATCAATGCTCCAGAGCATTCCTGGAAAACCGTGCGTTGCTTTGTGGTGTTGATACAATTGTTGTACCTCATTGTAACTCGGTTTTCGCAAATATTTTTTGCTGTAGAGCCTCACCACAAATTTGCAAAACTTGTACACACATTCTCTAGCAGTTCTTTCGGACATCTTTAAGTATTCGTCCCAAGCATCGGCTGTTGTCCCATAAGCTAGTTGACGAATCGCCGCAGTGCATTTCTGTAAGGTGGTGAAGCCCCTTTTGCCTCTAGCATCGTATCGCAATGTAAAAAAAGGGTCATAAGAGGCTAAATCGTCGGCTATACGTAAGAACAGTCGACGACTCATTCGGAAACGGCGTCTAAACATAGTCTCCGAGTACAACAGTTCGTCGGCAAAGTAATCGGCGACTAATCTTTCGTGAGCACCTACACACTGTGGCAAGTAATATATAGTAACACATATATAACTTATAAAAATAATGCAACGCTATAAAATATAAAAATAAAAATATAACTAACTTTCTCGGTCTCGGTCGAAGGTCGGGTTCCTGTTTCGTGGTTGTGACGAAACCTCCTACTCCTCCTCTTCTTCTTCCAGAATTGTCACACCCCGACTTTCCACGTGTCACCGGTGGGCCCGGTGGGGAGTATCGTGACGTGGTTGGCAACATAATAATCAAACAACACAATATATATGAATGCACAGCAGAAGCAAAAGATAAATTATATTACATTCCGAATATAAAGTAATATCCAGTATTACAACGAAAAGTAAAGGATCCACTGGCGGATCTTAAAACATATCATTTGTTCAACAGACTTTAGACGCCTAGAACTTGCAAGATTCCTTATTAGCGCCCTGAGCTTCCAGCCAATTACGTTCAGTACCTGTCACTTAACCTTTTTGGAAAATACGTCAGTTTTCACTGGTAAATACACTCAACCGACTCATTTGAAAAGAGTTTAAGAAAATTGATTTGAATGCACGTGGCACAAAATATCTTTTATAATCTGATTAAAATGCACAGAGGCAAAATTAATCTTTTTTTTTCACTTGTATACTTGGGACAAACTATATTTCATGTTATCAGTTTTACATAACTTGCTCTACATACGGGGCCCGGTTCTATGCCGGTTCATGATTAATCAACACACCACTATTCCCTTATTGGGAATCCCTTATTAGGTATAATTAATTAATAAGCATATAGCATCTGTCAGGTGTATGCCTACACCCCGTGCTTAGGTCGTGGCCATTGCATTTAATGAGTCAAGGATATCCAGGACACGGTCGCATTAATCCCCAATGTTTCAGTCAAGCAATACGAATTAAAAACAAGTTATTTGGATTTCCCGACTTATTGGTCTTTGAATCCCATACCTGACCATGGGGTATTTATATTACTGTATCCCAAGCCCGTAATAGGGAAAATAAGTTAAGAGTATTTACCTGAGCTAGCTCCTGTCTTAAATAGCACGAATTAATAACTCAGCCGTATTCACTTAAGTAAGCGTAGGTACCATTTACTGGAAGGCTCTAGTCTGGAATGATGGTATAAATAACTAATTAGAATGCTAACGGGTCTTTAATTAAGCCTAAGCTTAGACCGGTTAGTCTTACGGGAAGATACGGTTCGTACGCACGATTAAGCGAAGACCGGAATAGAATGTGATTTAAACCTGACATGTTTAGATACTTGTCTTATATGGGTATTTCATACACATTCTGGATTTTGAGATAAAACCAATAAGGTTTGACCCGTTTCGGCTAATTTATGTAAACTTGTTACATAAACCGAAGCGTACGCGTAATAAGCGTGACGGGTATTCATGAGAGCTATATACAGGTTTCCTAAGTTAATTTATGCCTCTAATATGTTGTGACATCAGTAAGATGTCTTTCATTATGCCCGAAACGTATTTAAACACAAACTTTGCCCCGTAGGGGTAGTTTGGTCATTTAAAAGGTTATAAAAGAGTTTAAGTATTTACCTGAGTTACAGGTCTGATATAATCAGCAAAAATACTTATTTTTATAAGTTATAACAGTAGGATATTTTATATATGTGAAATTTATCAATTATTACCAAACTATCCGTAGGGGCATTTTGGTAATTTCACATAAGCCGAAAAGCTCAAAACTGAAGTCTGAGTTTAACAACCTTTGCTTATTGTTAAAATATTATAATTTGCCTCAAATATCAGTAGGTATCACCCTTGGTATGTTTAAAATAGTTCTAGTACATACTATGCGTTAAAAACGCTTAAAAAGGCGATTAGAAACCATTTCCGGGTTTGATACATAAATCTGATATTTTTATGTTTCTAGAAGGCTTAAAATAATTTATTTATCATTTAGAATCAGTAGCAAAAGGTTTGGAGTCGTTTAGATATGTAAAACTCATTTTATGGCCCGTAAGGGCAAAACCGACAATTACCGGATTAAGCCTACGACTATGAGTTATGCTCAGCCTAAAATTAATTAAAAATCTTTAAAAATCCCAAAATAATATATTACATCAGTGGGTAATAAGTTGGATATCAAAAAGTAGGCTTATCTAGGCTATACGCTAATTACGCCGTTTAATTAACATAAAGCCTTCAATTTACGCTAATGAGCATAACTCTCAATCTACACCACAAACTGATGTCAAACTTTGCATACAAGTTTATATATCCGTAACTAAACTTTCTACTCTTTTACATTTCCAAAAATCATGTTTTAAGGTAATAAGGGCATAATGGTCAACATATGAGCAATTAACGGAATCATGCGTATTAATCGGTTAACTAACGAACCATGGTGTATAATCACAGGGGGTTATACTAGCATGTAACCTGGTCCAAATGAAGCTCTAAGGAATTTCTAAAACATACCATAACGGGTCAGAACTGAAAGTCAAACTATGCGACTTTCGGTTCCGAACCGGGTCTAAACAGGAAATTGTCGGGTTGAACATGTTTAGACATGTTCTTACACTAATTACCAAGTTATATTAATGATCAAACAGGTTGCACGCCTTCTAGATTGCTAATTATGCGTTTTATGCTTCTGTTGACTTTTTAGGATTAGGTTTGACCCGGCAAACGATCTAGTTAGGATGGGAATCAGTGGGTGCCCTTTTAAGGGTTTATTGCCCACATAATTACCAACTTATAACTACCTTTACATAGACTAATCGCTAGACCGATAGTGATTAATCGTTAAGTCAAACCGTAATTACGACGGTTTGACTTTTAAGCTATAAACTAAGTAAAATGCGATTAAGGAAGGTTATGGGTACTTACCGAAGTCCTAATTATGATTAGGGATGTCTTGGATCTGCTCCTAAGCTCCAGAAATGCTCCACAATTGCAGATGAAGGTGTGATCAAAGTTGTTGCATATGAGGGCCTTTTATAGTGATTTAATCACCACAATTTGTTGACACATGGTTCTACTAGTGACCACAACTGATCAACACATGTCCCTAAGGTTCTAGGAGTCACTTAGGGGTCGCCCATGTTGTGAAACAACTGATTAAAATCGGTTATAGCGCGAAATCAGGCTTCTGTCCGAAGTTTCTGCATCTGGGCGGGCCAGGCGACCCGCGTAAGATGTTGTCTTCGGTTACGCGGCCCGCATGGGCCTTCTGATCAGGCAAAAATTGTTTCTAGTTTCCGCATAAGTGTCTCTTGGCCTTTCGAAAGGGCAACTAACTCAATTCTTGCACTTTAAACCCTCTAATTTGACATACAAGGGCTTCAAGATATTTACCCACTTTGTTTAAGTCCTCGGTTAACTTTATTGTTACCCGAAAGGTCCTAACTTTCAACGTAGACGCTTTAACCCCTCGCATACGAATTTGATCATAACTTTATCATACGATAACGAAACTTTATGAAATTTTTATCATGCATTCTAGTGAGTATAATTAACCGTTACAAAGCTTCGGGTTTGTTAAAAGGTCACTCAGAGGTATAATTTAAACATGTTGACACATTTAACCCCTGTAGTTTGTAATCTCTCACCTTCTTTCATATTTAGCTTCGTATGATCCATGATTTATTCGTTTGGAGGTATGAGCATCATGTAGGGTTAATGTACAATATATTTATTCACTGTTGACATTTAGAACTCGTATATTTACATACTTTCCATGATTGTCAACTTTAGTCCTTCTATAACATTCTTTCACACGTTCAAACATATGACACGTGTCAACACATTATAGGACGCGAATTTTCGAGGTGTTACATCCTCACCCCCTTAAAAGAAATCTCGACCTCGAGATTTGTTAAAGTAAAGGAAGTATTTTCTACCTTATATTGGGCTTAATCTTCCCCAGTACCTTTGAGCCTCTAAGGCACTACAATTGACCTTTATAATAGGCACAGGTATTTTTTTTGGAGCTTCTAATCCTGTCGATCCTTAATCGACACAGGTTGCTCATACTATCATAGTTCTGCATATCATTATGTGATAGCGCTTTTCGACTTATTGGTGACACGTCGCTAAATCATTAGTGTGGTCACATTGCGAGTTCCACCAAGCCCCTTAATTAGGTCTTAACTCGTAAGCTATTTGATCTTGATACATTCGATTTCCTTCGAATGATTCTATATACTCGGAGCTTAACTAGCCTGATAATTTTAACAAATTTAGCACACCCTTCCTGGGTGATATCTATTGTTGAACCTTATTCCTTAACAAGAATTTAGGAGGTTTGCTAACTTCATTAATCCTTGCTTTTCTGCCGAAAAAATGGCAACTTATAGATAATTAGGGGTTTGTATGATCTTATTCATTGTTTCTACTACAACTTTCAGATCTTGATAATTGGACTTACCAATTCTCTATTTAACAATAGATGTTTAACATTCCACCCATACAAGGTCTCCAAAGGAGTAGCCTTGATACTTACATAATAATTGCTATAGAAAAACTTATTTTATGGTGAGATGGTTATTCCAACCACTGCTTAACTAATCTCAAAGAATAGCTAATCCTTACAGCTAGTCGAACCAATCGACGATCCTGGGCAGGTAATAGCGAATCTTAATTGTTGCCTAAATAGGGTTGCGGTAATCAATGCATAAGCAAGATGATCCGTCTTTCTTATTTATATAAATCGGAGTTCTTAGAACTTCGAATTTTGGCTTTATGAAATCTTCTCTAAAAACTTATCGATTTGGATCTTAGTTCTTCCTATTCCGTTGATACTAACAGATATAAGGCTTTTGAAATAATTGTAGCCCTAAGCGGGATGTTCGTCCTAACATCCACTTGCCTCTCAGAAGGTAAACATGGTAATTCTTATAAAGGAGATAATTATGACACACAGAGATGTTATAGATGTCTGTATTCTCAGACTTTGGTTCATCTATCGATGTCGGTGTCAGATATATGACACATTCTCTTTACAAATGTAAGGATGCCCTAAGTAGAGATACTTATAAGGACATTTTTATATTGGGTATCTTCTTTGAATACTACTAGTCGACTTTAGCACAATATGACCATTGGGATATCTCAGGGATTCCATGCATTAAACCTCTATACTGATCAGGCATGGAAGCAATCTATGGGACACACTAGGATACGCCAATCCTCATATGGTACTCTTATCAAACATAGTTTGGCATTCGTAGGCGATATAAAATAATGAGAAAATAATAAAATAAAGTAATATATATTGTCGTACTCTTTCTGGGGAAAAGGATTCCAGATTCTTTTGAAAAAAAAATTATCTTCGAGGGTGGGAGGGATGGACATTAAAGATTCCCTTGGTAAGTTATACCTTACATTAAATATCTGGAGTTCTTATGAATGAACTCAAAAGTTTGCTAAGCTTATGGTTTACAAAAGGTTTATTATCTCTTGCATTAACGTAAGATACTTAGTAGAAATTTTCAATGCTAAATGGTACGGGACGTACCTGATGCTATGGTTGATATGTACAGTCTCTGTCATTCAATCGGTAGTTCAGGCATTTCCTTTCTTATCCATCCCAGACTTAGCTGCTCCTTCCTTGGCAGCCTCAGGGCAATTAGTACTGATGTGGCCCTTTTCGCCACAGCTGAAGCAGTTTGCATTCTTTATGTCCCTACATTCATGGGACTGGTGACCAGTTCTTTTGCAGATGCCACATTGCTTTATCTTTTGGTTTGATCGACACTGTCCCCAGTGTCTTCTGTTGCAGGTTTTGCATGTAGGCTTCTTGTTGGAATCCTTTTGGTTATTGTTGAGCTCGGATTTGCTCTTCTTAGGATTCTGGGAGTTATCCTCCTCCCTTTTACGCTTCCCCCCTTCTGAGGCCTTGGCAGCCTTGTTTCTAACCACATCGAGTGTGAGAGATAGCGACATATCTGCCGCTAACCTGAATGTAGTAGGTCTCGATGCTTTCACACTTGCCTTTATTTCTGGGGCTAGACCCCCAATAAAGCGAGCTATTCGCTTTGGTTCCGGTGTGATCAAATAAGGAACCAATCGAGACTTGGTATTGAAACTTGTGAGGTATGCTTGACAATCTAAGTTCTCCATGACTAATGTCAAGAATTCAGTCTCAATCTTCTCAACTTCATGTTGAGGACAGTAATTTTCTTTGATAAGAGCAACGAACTGATCCCAAGTCATGTTGTACAAAGGGATCTTCCCGGTGGCTTGAATCAACGATCTCCACCAGGCTAGGGCCTCACCCTTAAATGATTGTGACACGAACTTGACCACATCCCTCTCATCGCATCCGCTGATATCCACAACTGTATCCATCTCATCTAACCACGTCATACAATCTACATCTCCTTCCTCCCCAGTGAAATCCCAGGGTTTACATGAAACAAAGTACTTGTAGGAGCAACCCTCATCGCGGGGTCTTTGGTTCAGTATGATTTGTTGAGACGGATCACTGTATGATTAGAAGAGTGACGCTCGTCATCTTCCTTCTTGGGTTCATCCTTCTTGGGAGGTGGCTTTGAGGGTGGTGAAGATAGGGTCCTACTACGAGTCCCGCTATACTCTTCATACTGTCGTTCTAAGGCCCTTGTAACAGCGTCGTCTACCAACGCTTTCAATTCAGCACCCGTTAAATTAATCCGGGCGTTATCAATATTCTCCACTGGATGGCTATTAATTTCGTCAGAGTTAGCCATTTTAATTGAACTGTTGCAGAAAAAAAGGACAATAGTTTACTTGGGAGTTTATTATGGAATTGTCTTTTATGGCAATTCATTAACCATGGTAAGCAGACACCATATATGGTTAATTTATTAATCATATTTATTTAGGATTTCTATTATAATTTATCCTAATTATAACACATTAATAGTTTTATTAGTGGCACCCAATGGCCTGGTCACATGGATATTTATAAATTATAAGCTTATGATTTCAGAGAATCAAAGCAACAATAACAGTTTTATTTAATAGCACAAAAGGCCTAGTCACAAGGACAATTTTTAAACCATAAGCCATGATTTCAGAGAATCAAGGCCCTTAAATATATTATCACAACAGGCTTAGTCACAAGGACATATATAAATTTATATGTTATGATTTCAGAGAATCAAAGCATTTGAGGTTTGAACCTAGTTCATTACCTTTTTCTGACAGGGAGTCATAGCTACCACTGTATTTTTGGCTCATGTAGAAATGAGCAAGGCCCGTAGGCACTATTTTACCACGTATGGTTAAAATATGATCATCTTAATTGATGATGTAAACCCAGGATTCAGAGATCATTAAACTGGGTTAGGAATCTTTTGAAGAATCCTTAATAACGTGTGTGATTTCCAACGAATCACATCTGCCAGGAGTGTTAACATGTTTTCAGATGTTAACTGGGATACGAATCTTTTAAACAGATCTTACCATCTTGGTCAGGTCTTTATAATGACACTCAGGCTAGGTTTCACTCTTAAGATTCTTTTAATATTTATCGCAGAACAATTTCTAAATTGAAATGTTAATAAGGATCTGAATCTAAATTGAGGAACTGCCATCTTGGCCGGTCTTAATATGACCCGAAGCTAGGTCTTGTCCTTTTTAGATTTTGCCATTTTATTTATAATGGTAGATCTTGCAAAAGGAAATGTTATTTTCCATTTATTTAATATTTCTTGTTTAGAATGAAGGTTTAAACTTAATCATTCCACTATATAAACTAAAAGTATAAAGTTGCCCTAAGTGGGACTTGAAAGGAATAGTGTTGTCCTCGAAGGGACTGAAAAGATAAATATGTCCTTATAAGGACTATTGAGGAAACGATTTTCAGCAAAGGAGTTTCTTCTTCATTCAATTCCTGAATGCTTTCTCCTTGGTTGCACGTCTCATTCTGGTCACGGTACGAAGCTCAGCATTTCAGGGCTCCAGATGTGGAGAATTTCTAATACAGCTTCTTCGCTTGGCGACGTATATATAAAAGTTTGGAAGCAAAAATTTCCAGATTAGGATTGAGAATAATCCTATGTTAAGTCTAGACTCAGAAGGTCAAGGAATGTGCTATTGTGTCATTGAGATTAAACACATAAGGCTAGTGTTTAATTCACTCAATGTTGGCTCTGATACCAACCTGTCACACCCCGACTTTCCACGTGTCACCGGTGGGCCCGGTGGGGAGTATCGTGACGTGGTTGGCAACATAATAGTCAAACAACACAATATATATGAATGCACAGCGGAAGCAAAAGATAAATTATATTACATTCCGAATATAAAGTAATATCCAGTATTACAACGGAAAGTAAAGGATCCACAGGCGGATCTTAAAACATATCATTTGTTCAACAGACTTTAGACGCCTAGAACTTGCAAGATTCCTTATTAGCGCCCTGAGCTTCCAGCCAATTACGTTCAGTACCTGTCACTTAACCTTTTTGGAAAATACGTCAGTTTTCACTGGTAAATACACTCAACCGACTCATTTGAAAAGAGTTTAAGAAAATTGATTTGAATGCACGTGGCACAAAATATCTTTTATAATCTGATTAAAATGCACAGAGGCAAAATTAATCTTTTTTTTTTCACTTGTATACTTGGGACAAACTATATTTCATGTTATCAGTTTTACATAACTTGCTCTACATACGGGGCCCGGTTCTATGCCGGTTCATGATTAATCAACACACCACTATTCCCTTATTGGGTATAATTAATTAATAAGCATATAGCATCTGTCAGGTGTATGCCTACACCCCGTGCTTAGGTCGTGGCCATTGCATTTAATGAGTCAAGGATATCCAGGACACGGTCGCATTAATCCCCAATGTTTCAGTCAAGCAATACGAATTAAAAACAAGTTATTTGGATTTCCCGACTTATTGGTCTTTGAATCCCATACCTGACCATGGGGTATTTATATTACCGTATCCCAAGCCCGTAATAGGGAAAATAAGTTAAGAGTATTTACCTGAGCTAGCTCCTGTCTTAAATAGCACGAATTAATAACTCAGCCGTATTCACTTAAGTAAGCGTAGGTACCATTTACTGGAAGGCTCTAGTCTGGAATGATGGTATAAATAACTAATTAGAATGCTAACGGGTCTTTAATTAAGCCTAAGCTTAGACCGGTTAGTCTTACGGGAAGATACGGTTCGTACGCATGATTAAGCGAAGACCGGAATAGAATGTGATTTAAACCCGACATGTTTAGAGACTTGTCTTATATGGGTATTTCATACACATTCTGGATTTTGAGATAAAACCAATAAGGTTTGACCCGTTTCGGCTAATTTATGTAAACTTGTTACATAAACCGAAGCGTACGCGTAATAAGCGTGACGGGTATTCATGAGAGCTATATACAGGTTTCCTAAGTTAATTTATGCCTCTAATATGTTGTGACATCAGTAAGATGTCTTTCATTATGCCCGAAACGTATTTAAACACAAACTTTGCCCCGTAGGGGTAGTTTGGTCATTTAAAAGGTTATAAAAGAGTTTAAGTATTTACCTGAGTTACAGGTCTGATATAATCAGCAAAAATACTTATTTTTATAAGTTATAACAGTAGGATATTTTATATATGTGAAATTTATCAATTATTACCAAACTATGCACCGTAGGGGCATTTTGGTAATTTCACATAAGCCGAAAAGCTCAAAACTGAAGTCTGAGTTTAACAACCTTTGCTTACTGTTAAAATATTATAATTTGCCTCAAATATCAGTAGGTATCACCCTTGGTATGTTTAAAATAGTTCTAGTACATACTATGCGTTAAAAACGCTTAAAAAGGCGATTAGAAACCATTTCCGGGTTTGATACATAAATCTGATATTTTTATGTTTCTAGAAGGCTTAAAATAATTTATTTATCATTTAGAATCAGTAGCAAAAGGTTTGGAGTCGTTTAGATATGTAAAACTCATTTTATGGCCCGTAAGGGCAAAACCGACAATTACCAGATTAAGCCAACGACTATGAGTTATGCTCAGCCTAAAATTAATTAAAAATCTTTAAAAATCCCAAAATAATATATTACATCAGTGGGTAATAAGTTTGATATCAAAAAGTAGGCTTATCTAGGCTATACGCTAATTACGCCGTTTAATTAACATAAAGCCTTCAATTTACGCTAATGAGCATAACTCTCAATCTACACCACAAACTGATGTCAAACTTTGCATACAAGTTTATATATCCGTAACTAAACTTTCTACTCTTTTACATTTCCAAAAATCATGTTTTAAGGTAATAAGGGCATACTGGTCAACATATGAGCAATTAACGGAATCATGCGTATTAATCGGTTAACTAACGAACCATGGTGTATAATCACAGGGGGTTATACTAGCATGTAACCTGGTCCAAATGAAGCTCTAAGGCATTTCTAAAACATACCATAACGGGTCAGAACTGAAAGTCAAAGTAAAAGTCAAACTATGCGACTTTCGGTTCCGAACCGGGTCTAAACAGGAAATTGTCGGGTTGAACATGTTTAGACATGTTCTTACACTAATTACCAAGTTATATTAATGATCAAACAGGTTGCACGCCTTCTAGATTGCTAATTATGCGTTTTATGCTTCTGTTGACTTTTTCGGATTAGGTTTGACCCGACAAACGATCTAGTTAGGATGGGAATCAGTGGGTGCCCTTTTAAGGGTTTATTGCCCGCATAATTACCAACTTATAACTACCTTTACATCGACTAATCACTGGACCGATAGTGATTAATCGTTAAGTCAAACCGTAATTACGACGGTTTGACTTTTAAGCTATAAACTAAGTAAAATGCGATTAAGGAAGGTTATGGGTACTTACCGAAGTCCTAATTATGATTAGGGATGTCTTGGATCTGCTCCTAAGCTCCAGAAATGCTCCACAATTGCAGATGAAGGTGTGATCAAAGTTGTTGCATATGAGGGCCTTTTATAGTGATTTAATCACCACAATTTGTTGACACATGGTTCTACTAGTGACCACAACTGATCAACACATGTCCCTAAGGTTCTAGGAGTCACTTAGGGGTCGCCCATGTTGTGAAACAACTGATTAAAATCGGTTATAGCGCGAAATCAGGCTTCTGTCCGAAGTTTCTGCATCTGGGCGGGCCAGGCGGCCCGCGTAAGATGTTGTCTTCGGTTACGCGGCCCGCATGGGCCTTCTGATCAGGCAAAAATTGTTTTCTAGTTTCCGCATAAGTGTCTCTTGGCCTTTCGAAAGGGCAACTAACTCAATTCTTGCACTTTGAACCCTCTAATTTGACATACAAGGGCTTCATGATATTTACCCACTTTGTTAAGTCCTCGGTTAACTTTATTGTTACCCGAAAGGTCCTAACTTTCAACGTAGATGCTTTAACCCCTCGCATACGAATTTGATCATAACTTTCTCATACGATAACGAAACTTTATGAAATTTTTATCATGCATTCTAGTGAGTATAATTAACCGTTACAAAGCTTCGGGTTTGTTAAAAGGTCACTCAGAGGTATAATTTAAACATGTTGACACATTTAACCCCTGTAGTTTGTAATCTCTCACCTTCTTTCATATTTAGCTTCGTATGATCCATGATTTATTCGTTTGGAGGTATGAGCATCATGTAGGGTTAATGTACAATATATTTATTCACTGTTGACATTTAGAACTCGTATATTTACATACTTTCCATGATTGTCAACTTTAGTCCTTCTATAACATTCTTTCACACGTTCAAACATATGACACGTGTCAACACATTATAGGACGCGAATTTTCGAGGTGTTACAAGAATTAGTTGTGTCGCGGCTACCACCGTGTTTATAAAATATTTCACGGCTTCTCTGGTATCCGTCGAACCCGACGAAGAGGAAGATGACATTGTCTATTTTTTAGAGAAGATTATTTTGTAAAGGGGTTTGTTTGGAGAGTGTGGGTGAATTTTTGTATAAAAAATGTTAAATGAATGGGTATTTATAGGTAAAAAATTAATTAAAAAAATATTTTTTTTATACTAGTCGTTAAAAAACGGCATTAATTAAGGGGGCCCCACATTTTTGCCTCGTCTCCAATGGCTTGGAGAAATCGGGAGTGCCGCGACGAGCCCAAGGGGGGGGTGTACGACGTGGGGGACGAATCGAGATGGGGAGGGGACGACCCCCACACCCCATGGTCTAACTAAACATCGAATAAGTAGGTGTTTTGGAATAACTAAAAATTAAAATAAAAAAAAACAATTAAAAGAGGAAAATGTTATATGCTCATTTCCTTAGGTGATAATGATATGCATCAGAAGCTTTACTTTACAGCATATGGGATTTGGATTAGAGTAAATTACTTTTTAAGTCTGTGTTTTAGTGATTTTAATCACTTAAGTACAAAATCAAAAAATTAACGCCCTGAGTTTCTAGCTATTTATTTTATAACGGTTTGAGTCCAATTTTGTTCATTTTATAACGGTTTGAGTCCAATTTTGTAAAAAAAAATTGGTCTCAAAAGGTTAAAATTTGGACTCAAAAGGACTCAAATGGTTATAAAAAAGTGTTTAGGGACTCAGGACGTTAAACATTTTGATTTTGGACTCAAATGAATAAAAGCACTAAAACAACCAATAAAACACAAAAACTCAAAAAGTAATTTACTCATTATTTAATTTTGTATAATATTTATTTTTACTAGTTATTCTGTTTCTTTTGTTAAGATAGAGTCAAGTGGTTAGTAATTTTCTGCACTATTTTAGTAGAAATGGGTTAAGGAGCAGTGGGTAGTTTTTTTTAATTTTCTTTTGTAGTTTGGTTGTTTTTTTTAACGGCATGGAACGATGTGTCAACCACTGTGACACCAGGAGCTATGGCCAAGGTCGACTACTCAACCGCCGCCAACCCCTTGGCTCTCCCAGATGCACGGAAACCCGACCTCCATCCGTTCGAAGGCACGACAGTGGAATAATCGGTAAAACCTCGCCTCCCATCCAAGACGAACCGGCGCCACCCGTATTCACCCTTTACGTGGATGCCGCAGAAAATAATGGGGAGAGTGAGAGTCGAACCTAGATCACAAGGAACGCCAAGTCTTTCCCCAACCACTCCACCGCTACCTCATTGGCATAGTTTGGTTGTTTTTATGAATGAAAAGTTAAAAATGTCACACCCCAACCGATGGCGGAATCATCAGGGCGCGGCACTGAGCGAAACAGATTATCCAGGAGAATCCATAACAACTATTAATTATAATATATTTAAAGTTCATGTCCCATACCATCAACATATAAAATAAATTATAAAAACAGTCATTACAGACATTGTTCTCAAGGACAAGTAAACAGTTCCGACAACTCAGATTTTATTCGTGGGTTTCTAGACCACCTAACTTGATTCATCACAGCAAAGCATAGCATCCTAAACACCTGTCACATACGTTAAAATAAAGTCAATACACATAGTGTAAAGGTGAGTACACAATTTTAATAGCATATAGTAGCGAAAGCGTTTACGCATAACCAGCATGTATCACGTGGAGTGCGAATCTAGTAAGTTATCGACAAAGATACTATCAATACCAATGACTGGGAGTTGTAGAGTGCGCAACTGTAACACCCCGTGTTTTCACAAGTGAAAGTCAAAGTCAAGGTCAAAGTCAACGATCGATTTCGCGCGACTTGACTCGTAGAAATGTTTTTATTTTATTTATATTATGTGGAGTAAGTGTCGTTCAATGCAATAATCGAATCATGTTAACCATATTTCAATCGACCTACGACAGTGAATGATAGGAAGTAACAATGCGATAAAGTTAATCAAGCTATGCTAACCAAATCGACATCGAACCGTAACTCGAACTGTGTATTTTACTTGTGTTTATACGTGTGTGTGCGCCTTACGTGTTACCTGTGCATGTTTATTTATGTTTTGTTGAGATAATCAAGCGAACTCAATCGAACTCGAAGTCTAACTCGAATGTAAACGAACCCGAACCCGAATTCCGAGTCGAACCATATAAGAAGTAGTCGGGACTGAAAGTAATTTGACTAGGAAACCCTATCGAATCGCTCGAAAATCGAAACCGAAGCAACATTTCGCCGAACGCACCAAATCAGGCTACATCCGCACGGATGGTCAATCCGCACGGATGACCAATCCGGACGGATAGCCTATCCGGGTTACGTGCCATCCGCACGGCTCACCCTTTCCCTTTTTAGCATCCTATCAATACACGGGTCACTCTCCAACTTTTCCACTTTTGGCAAGTGACGTCCGAACCGCACGCATTCTTCACTTTTTCTCAGATTTCTCTCAATCCAGGTAAGATCTTGCACTAATTCTTGTACATTCTTGATCACTACACAATTCTACACCTTTCTATCTTTCAAATCACCACTTTTAACCATGAAATCATCAAGATTTGAGGTATTCTTGAATGATGTCATCATGAAGTTCTTATGAACTTCAAGCTTGACTTCATTCCACCAAGAATAACTCAGATCTAAACGATTTCCACAAGATTTCACAACAACATCACCTAAATCTAAACTTTTCTAAGGATAAAAGAGTTGAAAGAAATAAACCTAAGCTCTCTCCTTCTTTTACCCTTAAGATCGGTACGAATCTGATCGGTTCTAGTCTCTACTCGATAATAGTGATGCACTAGTCCTAGATCTGGAATCCTACCGCAAGACACCTGACTTCGGGGTCAACCGGAATGACCGTTCTGAGTCGCCGACATGTCGAGTCAGGGTGGTTCCTGGCCGGCTTAGTCGTGCGGGTAAGAATACGATTCCAAGTGGTTGCCACGTAATCAGAACGTCTCGATAAACGACAACAGAAACCAAGAGTAGACGAACGGAACAATCAGACCAGCTGTCCGCACGGACAGGCTATACGGACGGGTTGTCACCCGGACGAGCTACCCTTGGGACCCACTTTCCAAACAAGGTTTGAGTATCGACGAATGAGCAATCCGGACGGACGACCTCTGAATGAATTACAATTCGGATCATGAGATACTAAGGCCTTAAAATAAATTCAAACAGTGTTCATCCGCACGGCCAAGTCGTCCGCACGGACAGGCTATCCGGACGGATTGTCTCTGCCCGCGCGCACAGACTGACCGCACGGATTACCATTGTCCGCACGGACTACCATCCGTACGGATTGTTGTCCGCGCGACCGACTTGAAAGGTAGAGACACTTAAATGTTCTCTAAATGCTACAACGAAAACTCCAAAGCACAAGCCATCATACACAAACACATCCTTAACTTAGGAAGAAACAATCCACTTGAACGTTTATCCGCACGAACAACTTGTCCGTACGGATAAGCAATCCGCACGCATGACTAGTCCGGACGGATTACCGTCCACACGGACAGTCCACGCGCACGGATAGCTTATCCGGATGGGTCACCATCCGCACGGAGTACCATCCGCACGGATAGTTCACCCGCACGGATGACTTCCTCTCACGGATAGCTGATCCGCACGATCAGTTATCCTACCCACTCTCGCTTTGTAATGTTTTACGCGCCACTTATCGTTACGTTATCGAATCTATTCAGGCTAACCGTACTCGCTGTAAAGCGCTCCCTTCAATCCATAATCGCTGTGAGTATACTCGAACCCTTTTTGCTTCAGCACTTTTGGGTGTTACATACGTTACGAATATTCAAACTACAACAATCACACTACTCAAGCTATTTTAATGCTAAACCATTTATGCATGTTATACGTGGCTTATGAATGCTTGTTTGTTATGTTTACACATGGAATGCTGTCTACCTGCCTTAGCAACGATAGTACTATAGTTTGGACTCAGCACCCGTTCACACGGGGGTTGTTAAGGATCTTTTACTTGCATGAATTACGGTGGTAATCATGTATTGCGAACTGCCTCGGGCAGTCAACCCGCAGTCATTGGTATCGATGGATCTATGTCGATAACTAACGTGCTTCATTTCACTATGTGTACGTGCTGGTTATGCGTAAACGAATTCGAACTCTATATGCTATTATCAAACTTGTATGCTCACCTTTACATTATATGTATTGACTTTATTTTAACGTATGTGACAGGTGCCTAGGTTGTTTATATGCTTCTCGGGCTGTGATGAACTTGAAGCTAGGAACTGGAGTCTAGAAACCAACGAATAAACTAGTTATGTTTAAATCTGAGTTGTCGGAACAGAATATTTGTTTTGATGTTATCTGTGATAACTTGTTTGACTATTTAAGATACGGTATGGGACGTATTGCTTTAATTGAGTGGTAATGATAGTTGTTATGGAAACTTCTGGACAATCTGTTTCGCTCAGTGCCATGCCCCGATGATTCCGCCATCGGTTGGGGTGTGACAGATTGGTATCAGAGCCATAACTATAGGGAATTAGGCAAGACTCGACCTAGTCCGGGTCGAAGTCTTAGAGACCTAGTCTATAGTTAAGAACCAACAGACCAACTCATGCGTATGCGTAAATTCGCCACTATCACTCACTCTTTTCTATCACTGCACTCGAATTTTCAAGTTATGAACAGGTAATAAGGCCGAGAATAGGTGTGAAAACCGCAAACTCTCGACTAAAGTGCCTAATCAGCTTGCATTTTAGCTACAAACGAGGAGAATCATACCAAATTAGGAGTGAAATCCATATTTTGATGAATAATCTCCTCGAATTTTATCAAAAACAGGGACGGAAGTTGCAAGATAGGGGTGAAACCCTAACCTTGACGACTCGTCCTGCTTTTATACAAAAACTCCCACCAAAGTTTCGATGAACTCCAACGATCTAAAGACACAATATAACCAATGGGAATTGCGCCAACGCCCAAGAATCGAGGCAAAGGCATAGTCCTGGAGGTAATTGTGCACACAGGATCCTTACGAATAGTCGAGCCACTTTGGTTAGTCGAAGTCTATTAGCCGCAGACAATCTACCTTTGATTTATCAATCTTTATGAAGATTTTATGTATTTTCTGTTTATTTGTTAACGTTTTGAGGTACTATTGGTTCCGACTCAACACTATTGCTTCTGCTAAAACACAAAACCCACACAACACATCGCTAACAAATTGACCATAGAGACATTCAGAATGCTTTGTATGCTCGTATATACCTTAGTGACTAGGAGTGTATGTGTGTTTTGCTATTGTGCTTACATGTTTAGGAATATTGTGATTATGTGCTCTATGTGTTTATGTGATTTTGTGCAATTCTGTGATTTTGTGACTATATGCGTTTACATGGTACGTGTTACTGAGCTTTAGTAGTAATAGACGTGTGAGGTGAGATTCGAATACATGTGTTGAGTTCCGTGGCGATGTCTATTGCAGACAATGTCGTCTGGATCTCGTCATACACTCACTCGTCAGGAAAAGAGGGACAGACGTCTTGCCTCTATTATCGCTAAAAGTGTAGAAAAGCTTTGAGTGATGCCTACGAGAACGCCAGCAAATCATCCGAAGAATCGAGGACTGAAGGTCCTAAAGCTGTAACGAGACCTTTCAGTTTCAAGCAATTCAAGTCGTGTGGGTCGAAAGAATTCACTGGCGAAGGAGGTCCGACTGCATTATTTCACTGGTTTGACTCTATCGAGGTTACTCTACGACAGAGCGGTTGCCCTGATGACCTCCGAACTCTAAATGCTACCGGCGTCTTTCAGTCCCGTGCTCTAGACTGGTGGACGGCCGAGAGAAACAAGAGAGGGAACGATGCAGCCTACGGTCTGTCGTGGGACGAACTCAAAGAAGTCATGCTAGAAGAATTATGCCCTCCTCACGAGCGTCAAAAGCTGGAAGATGAATTTTGGCACATACACCAGAAGGATGGAGACAATGCTGGTCTTACTGCTCGCTTCAAGCAGCTCAGCATTATCTGTCCCGACCAGGTCAAGACTCCCGAGATGACCATCAAGAAGTACATCCGAGCTTTGCCCGATTGCGTTGCTGATTTCGTGCAAGCGGCTAAGACTACCACGATCGAAGAAACCTATCTGTTAGCCGCTGAGATCAATGACAAGCGGGTTAAGGCTGGGGTGTGGGATAAAACCTCCAAGCATCTGCATCAAGCTACCGCTACTGCACCAACTGTTGAACCTACCTCGTCAAGCAACAAGAAGAAGAACAAGAGAAAGAACAGCTCCACCAACAAGAACTGTGCGATCACTGCTGCACCAGTTCAAGTTGCACCTGCTCAACAGCGTCAGGCAGCGACGTCTGTGGCCAATGCACCGCCTGCAAAACGTGCATACACTGGGCCACATCCGCTCTGCCCTACTTGCACCTATCATCATCCGATTGCTATTCAATGTCGCTTCTGTGCTCATTGCAACGTGTACGGCCACTTTACCGCCAACTGCCGTATTCGTCAAGCTCCTGCCAATCAAGCTCTACTCACTGCCCCACAGGGTCAACAAGCTCCTCCAGCACCCGCAGTCAAGGCCAGAGCCTGCTTCACGTGTGGCGACCCGAATCATTTCGCCAACATGTGCCCGAACAGGGTGGTGAAACAAGAACCGCAACAGCAGCAGCAGCAGCAACAGCAACAACAGGCCGCACGCGCCAGAACCTTCAATCTCAATGTGCGTCAAGCCCAGGCCGACAACAACGTGGTCAATGGTACGTTCCTTGTGAATGGTATTTATGCTTCATGTTTGTTTGATACTGGAGCCGATAATTGCTTTGTGTCGCTCGAATTTGAGAAACTCCTTAGTCGTAAACGTTCTCGACTCTCCTCTGCATTCGATGTTGAAGTCGCTACTGGAAGAACCGTCGCTGTAAACTCTGTTATTCGTTATTGCACTCTCGAGCTCAACAATCACATCTTCTCAATTGATCTCATTCCGATGCAACTCGGCAGTTTCGACGTCATAGTAGGCATGGACTTCCTTCGAGAAAACCATGCCGAAGTTGTGTGCTTTGATAAAATGATTCGTTTTTCGCTCGCAAACAGTGATTCATTGCGCGTTCATGGTGATACTACTTCGAAGGGTCTCAAGCTTATGTCATGCCTCCAAGCTAGCAAGTATCTCCGCAAGGAATACAGGGCTTTCTTGGCTAACGTTGTAGCAGCGGAGAAGGAAAGGAAAGAGAAGAAGGAAGTAAAAGACGTACCCGTGGTCCGAGAATTTCCTAACGTTTTTCCAGAGGATCTTCCCGGACTACCTCCAAAGCGCGATATTGATTTTCGCATTGATCTCATTCCTGGAGCTAATCCTATCGCCAGAGCTCCTTATCGACTCGCGCCATCCGAAATGCGCGAACTCTCAACCCAACTCCAGGAGTTGCTTGAAAAAGGCTTTATTCGCCCGAGCACCTCTCCTTGGGGCGCACCAGTCCTTTTCGTCAAAAAGAAGGACGGGTCGTTCCGGATGTGCATCGACTACCGGGAGTTGAATAAGTTGACTATCAAGAACCGCTATCCTCTGCCACGAATTGACGATTTGTTCGATCAGCTACAAGGCGCCACGTGTTTCTCAAAGATCGATCTACGTTCCGGATACCATCAGCTGCGTATACAAGGGGAGGATATACCCAAAACCGCGTTTCGTACTTGTTACGGCCATTACGAATTCGTTGTCATGCCTTTTGGCCTAACCAACGCACCAGCAGTTTTCATGGATCTGCTGAATCGAGTGTGTAAACCATATCTCGACCGTTTCGTCATCGTGTTCATCGACGATGTCTTGATCTATTCCAAAACGAGAGCCGAACACGCGCAACATCTACGGTTGATTCTCGAATTACTCCAGGGGAACCAACTCTACGCCAAATTCTCCAAGTGCGAGTTTTGGTTGGGGGAAGTTCAATTTCTGGGTCACATCGTAAATAGTCAGGGTATTCACGTCGATCCTGCGAAGATTGAAGCTGTTAAGAGCTGGGTTACGCCTAAGAACCCGTCTGAAGTCCGCTCTTTTCTCGGGCTAGCGGGCTATTATCGACGATTTATCGAAGGATTCTCGAAGATTGCTGTACCACTTACCTCTCTCACGCATAAGGACCAGCCTTTTGTCTGGGGAACCAAACAAGAGTCCGCTTTTCGAACCCTCAAACACATGCTTTGCAATGCTCCTGTTCTCACACTACCCGACGGAAACGATAATTTCATTGTCTACTATGATGCTTCCAACCTTGGTCTTGGTTGTGTTCTAATGCAACGAGACAAGGTCATAGCTTACGCATCTCGTCAGCTCAAAGTCCACGAGAAGAACTATACAACCCATGATCTCGAGCTAGGCGCAGTTGTTTTTGCATTAAAGATTTGGCGACACTACCTGTATGGTACAAAGTGTACGATCTTCACCGATCATAAGAGCCTACAACACATCTTTAATCAGAGGGAACTAAATATGCGTCAACGCCGATGGGTAGAACTTCTCAACGATTACGACTGTGAGATTCGTTATCACCCAGGCAAGGCAAATGTTGTTGCCGACGCACTTAGCAGGCGGAGCTATCTGCTTAGCACTCGTAATGTTCAAGCCCAACACAATCTCGAAGCTCTCATCCGCGACGCCCAGCATGCATGTTTCAACGAACGCACCTTGAAGAAAGAAAGAATCTACCACGATGGAGCCCAGCTTGTGAGCAAATCGAATGGGATATTCCACTTCTTAGACCGAATTTGGATTCCCAAGCGAACCAATTTGCGACAGATTATCATGGATGAAGCCCACAAATCCCGATACTCTATCCATCCCGGTGCTGACAAAATGTAGCATGATCTTCGCTATAGGTACTGGTGGCCGGGTATGAAACGGGATATCGCACTCTACGTCGGAAAATGCCTAACCTGTGCTAGAATCAAGGCTGAACATCAAAGACCCTCTGGCTTGCTCGAACAACCCCCAATTCCCATGTGGAAGTGGGAGAGCATAGCTATGGATTTCGTAACCAAGCTTCCAACCACGTCATCAGGTCACAACAGCATTTGGGTTGTTATTGACCGTTTGACTAAATCAGCACACTTTCTACCAATACGAGAAGACTACAAGGTAGAACGATTAGCCCGAATCTACACCGACGAGATCATTTGTCGACATGGGACGCCTCGTGACATCATCTCTGATCGCGATGCTCGGTTTACTTCACGATTGTGGGAAACATTTCAAACGGCACTCGGTACAACGCTTAATCTAAGTACTGCGTTCCACCCACAAACCGATGGTCAGACTGAAAGAACGATTCGTACTCTTGAAGACATGCTCCGTTCGAGTGTTCTAGACTTCGGTGGTAATTGGGATAGACACCTTCCGTTAGTCGAATTCTCGTATAACAACAGCTACCAGGCTAGCATCCAGTTGGCACCTTTTGTCACACCCCGACCGCGTAAAACAACAAATCGCGGCGGAAACATCGGGGCGTGTTGCAACAGAATTAATTGTTTCATAACCATGGCATACAAAGTTGTATTTTATTTATAAACAAAGGTGTTACATTGTTTCAAACAGGAAATTTAAAGAGTTCAGAACATAATTAAACATAGTCTATCTTCTTTTAAAGTCTAAGGCACAGGTCCGCCCTAGTATCATGATCAACATCCTATGGAAAAGCACCTGAAAACACATGTGAAAATAGGTACGTCAGCATAAAAATGCCTGTGAGATACATAGGTTTGTGAAAATAGGATTCATGACTTATGTTTAAGAAAAATGTTTAGTCATGAACCTTGTAATTTGCTTTGTCTTGTAAATCATTTGAAAACAATAAGATCAGATGATATGTATAAGTAAATGTCAGGTTAAATAAATAACCATGTAAAAATGTGTTTGTATAAGATAAGTTGTTTGTAAATAAATGTCTTGTGAAAAGTATGTTATTTGTATAAAATGTTCTATGTCTCAAACTGAAATGATTCAAATAACGTTACGCCATATAATACCATACAAACACTTATATATAGGAAGTACCAGCGGCGTATCCACCATGCTTGTATCATATTACACACGCATCGTTACTTAATCACTTAATCAAACCAAACCAACCAATGTAAGAAGTCTATGTTTAATTCAATTGTCAAATGTATTGAATAATATGTCAAATGTAAATCATGTCAAATGTCTATGTCAAATATCCATGTCAAATGTCTATGTCAAATATCCATGTCAAATGTCTATGTCAAATATCCATGTCAAATGTCTATGTCAAATATCCATGTCAAATGTCTATGTCAAATATCCATGTCAAATGTCTATGTCAAAATGTCATGTATGGAAAGTGAAATGTCTCAAACTAAACCATATGTACAAAAACAAAGTATTGAAGTAAAACTTAGTTTAAATCAAAGCTATGTTTTGTGTAAATGCATGCAACTATTTAATATGAACATTTATGCGGTATTGTGAATATGCATACATCCAAGCCTGGCGACTGTGGTGATAAACCCTTTAAACAAATTAAAGGTCTATCTGTCTTAATGTCAACGAATTCGGTCATTCCTTTCTGTCCCCTTACCCTGGGATGTCCGGAACGGGAGTTGTCAATTCCTATGGTACCACTACCTACTAACGAACGGCATGATCGGTGTTAATGAATGTATTGTCCCATGTAAACAAACCAAATGTCATACCAATATGTAAGCATGTGAAAACAATGCACTAAGTATGTAATCAAATGAACATACATAGCGTGAAATGTCATGTAAAACGATGTACTAAGTAATGCACACAATGGGCACACCTAGCATGAAATGTAATGTAAAACAATGTACTAAGTAATGCACACAATGGGCACACCTAGCATAAAATGTAATGTAAAACAATGTACTAAGTAATGCACACAATGGGCACACCTAGCATGAAATGTAATGTAAAACAATGTACTAAGTAATGCACACAATGGGCACACCTAGCATAAAATGTAATGTAAAACAATGTACTAAGTAATGCACACAATGGGCACACCTAGCATGAAATGTAATGTAAAACAATGTACCAAGTAATGCACACAATGGGCACACCTAGCATAAAATGTAATGAAATCATGTACTATAATGTACTAACGAACATAGCAGTATATGATGTGAAAAACAGGAAAGCATGAAAGTAACAAGTAGGCACATGTGTTCCACCCCAAAACAGTTTGGAAAACAGTAAAAGAGGGGTCTATGTACTCACTTGAGATTGCTCAGATGTCTAAAGATAATCACCAAGTAATGCTATAGATCTCGGAATCAAACGGCACCTAATATAGGTAACTATGTTAATAACCGGACCTTAATCGGATGATTGGATAGAATGAGGTTTCGTAAACCAAACGAGTGTAGAGACTCGTGTCATTTGGTTTAACAAAGCCTACATGCTAAATGAAACTTAACATAATCGTTTACGACCCATTACGACCCGTTTAGGAAGCTTATGCTACTTTAACGTGTCGTGCGCGTGAAACGCGTTCGGACCGCCTAACTAGCCCTATGACAAGTGTTATATGCCTAAACATGTTACATAATCAGTTATGTGATAAAGGTTTAGGTTACATATGCTTAATTACCAATTATACATGAAAAGGGTATTCTGGTAATTTACCTAAGGCATATAAACTACCTATCATACAACTACTTAAACGATGTGACCATAGGGTATAACCTCGGAAGGTTATTCCCTACCTACTATGGTCACCTAATGTGTTTGGTCGGATCCTAATGATCGACCAAACTGGGTCGGGTTCGAAGGTATAGGCGATTTATTAGATCGCCTACCCTACGACCCTAGACAACGTGGTAACCAGTGGGCATAGTCCCAAAGGACTATGACCAACGTGATTACACTCACGTTGCGAAGTTCAAACGAACTTCGCATTGACCATTACTGGTCAACGCTGAAAGTCAAACAAAGTTTGACTTTCTGACTCGAAAAGCAGTAAAAATAAGGAAAAGAACGAAAGAATACTTACGAAGGGTCCCCGAATGCTAAACTCGATTCGAAAATCTCAGGTATGAAACTAATGTTTCAACTTAGAGTTTCTCAAATCAAATTTCTAGTGATTATGAACAAAGGGGGGTGGGGTATTTATAGTTTTCGGTGAACCGTTGAGATCGTTTCATGGAAAACGTGCCATGATCCAATCCGTACACTTGTTGCAAGGTTATGGAAGCTTAATTCCATCCTTATCTAGTGACTAAGCAAGTGAAAACATGTGGTGGAGGATCAAATGGCTGCAACTTGTGAGAAAATGCATTTAATCTGGTCAGAAGGTGGGAAGCGGCCCGCTTTAGGATCAGCCAAACACAATGCGGGCCGCCTGAGCATGTCAGATCAGAAACAACTTTCAAAAATGACAGTTTAGGTCCCTGCACGTGTTTAAGGCCATTTCCGACACTTCTAAGGCCCGTAAAGCCAAGTTTAAGGCCCTAAAATGTTGCCTAAACATTGTGGACATGAAACATGTTCAAAAATATGTCGGATGATGGTTTGTTTGGTCGTACGAACGCGATGTTCGCTTAATTACGACGGAATGCGCACAAGCGCGAAAAACGATCCAAATGACGCAACGAATGGATTTTTCTTAAGGCGAACACTAAAATATAATGTAGTCATGCTTTCATAAATTTTTTTGATGTCCAGATGTATTCAGAACGTAAGTTATGCGCGATAATGCAAACTTGTGCACTTTTTGACACTTTTAGTCCCTGAATGACCCAAAAGTTTATTTTAGCACACCGAACCCCTCAAAGCCTATTTCTAAGCTATGTAAAGGATATTTAAGGTGTGTTTAACTTATGGTTATGTTCCAGAATGTTCGTTACAGTTCAAATTGACATACTTTCGCAGTTTGTCATATTTAGTCCCTGTAAGCGAATTAACTTGTTTTTGCCATACCAAAGCCTTCAAAACTTATTTCTAAGTTATGTAAAGGTTATTTAAGGTATGTTGAGTATATGTTGATGTTCCGGAGTATTTCTCGCATTAAACTGAGTACGTTTACGCACTAGTTTGCGTATAACTCTCCAGAAAGCGATGTAAAGTTTGAAATTACATAAAAGTCAAAACATGAAAAATGTAAAACATAACAAAACAAACATTGTGATCAAATAACATTGTTTTATTGATAACAGAACTGTTAATAGTGATTACAAGCACAGTTGTTACACCTTTCGAGGCCTTATACGGAAGAAGATGCCGATCGCCTATTGTGTGGCACGAGATCGGTCACTCGCAACTAACCGGTCCGGAGCTGCTACAAGAAACGACAGACAAAATTTTCCAAATTCGAGACAACCTAGCGAAAGCTCGGGATCGACAAAAAGTTTACGCCGATAAAAAGCGCAAGCCCCGTGAATATGGCGTTGGTGACTACGTACTCCTAAAGGTATCACCTTGGAAGGGTGTAGTCCGATTCGGCAAAAAGGGAAAAATCGCGCCTCGATACGTGGGACCTTTTAAGATTCTGGAAAGGATCGGAAAAGTCGCCTACAGACTCGAATTACCGGAGAAACTTAGCAATGCCCACCCGACTTTCCACGTGTCAAACCTCCGAAAGTGCATCGCCGACCACGACTTACATGTTCCTTTAGACGATCTACAAGTGAACGAAACATTACACTTCGTGGAGAAGCCTGTCGAAATCATGGATCGCCAAACCAAAGAACTCAGGCGCTCACGCATTCCTATTGTGAAGGTCCGGTGGGAAGGCAAACGAGGCGCGGAGTTCACTTGGGAACTCGAAAGCGACATGAAGGCAAAATATCCGCAGTTGTTTAATTAAGAAATTTGTAGAGTTATAGATCAAGTGTCTTCGCACAACATATCCAAGTTTTAGCAATTTTATCCGTAAAAAGTTGTTTAATTTGGCGATTTTCAGAGAAAAACGTGATGAATATGAAAGGTGAAGAAATTGATCAAATCTGAGTGTGTTTAATCATCACAATCGATCACCTGCTCAGATACCACTTGTAGGATCGGTTTTGACTCCGTTACGATTATGTTTAGTCACACATGTCACGACCCCCGACCCACCCTGGACGGAATCGGGTGCCGTGAACAGTCCAGTGGTACCGGTGATTATTTTGAAAACGTTGCAGCGGAAATTTTATCAGGACCGTGAGTTAGGAAAAATATCAGAGTTTAGAAAACACCGGATTTTATTTAATAAATGGGATAAACCCATGTTTTATAATGGTAGCTTTAATAAAGATAAATTTTATTACATAAAACAATATTTCTTATTTTGATTAATAAATAAGCCACTTCTTGATGCCTTTCAGTGCCGGATCCATCTATTACTCCAATCTACGGTAATTACCTGAAAAGTGTTTTAAAAAGGTTTTGTCAGCGGGAAATACTGAGTGAATCATTCTATTTTGCATAATGATGCATAGTTAATAATTACAGCATAAGAGCGATTACAATGGCTTCTATCTTATTTTTTTCTGGCATTTTGTCACAATGGTGACAAGTCACAATGGTGACGATGGTCATACCACTATTTAGATCAATGAACCTAAATAGTGACGATTATCCCTGTAGGTCAATGAACCTAACAGTGATTATCCCGAGTAGGTCAATGAACCTAACTGGGAGAAAATTAGTAATGTGCACAATACCCCACTAACCAGTAATTCAAGATATCCACGACTTAGTCCCTGTAATTATAACCTTGAAAATAATTTTGAGGTATTGTAAAATAGTTGATAAAAAGAGAATGACTCACATTATAAACATGCAGATTCATACAGGCAAAGTTTAGTCTACAGATAAGCCTTGATATATTGCAGATTTATACAGGCAGAGCTTAGCCTATTGATTTAGCCTCGTAACCTAGTGCACACGAACTAGGTAAATAACTAATACAGCTTTTACGATTACTCACGAGATTAAAACCCTCACAACGAATGACAAAGTGCAATCACTTAAACATCCATCGGATTCACAACGAAGGACAGAGTATTCCCCGAGTTCGGGTGGCACTCAACATCCTGTCGGAATCACAACGAATGACAAAGGATCACCCTAATGTGGGTAGCACTTAAACATTCATTGGATAGTTTCCATCGATCGGACATTAAATCGTAGCAGCGATTGAGTTAATACCCTGTATCGTAGCAGCATCCCCCTACTAATTAGTGTTTTTGATAGTAATTGGACGATATCTCAGCGTACGTTTTGGAATTTGATCGTCGCTCAAATGTCAGAATTCAAGTGCCAAGGCCTGCTATTTATACACAAAATTGACATTTCTTACGGACCGTAACAATATTCCCTTACGGTCCATAAGGGACACGTAAAGCTCATAGGTTTGCCGCGTGTGTTTCTAGCCTAGCTGAGTCAACGGAATCGATAAATTAAATTTTGACAATGTTTTATAAGGATAATCATCAAGTAGGGAATGCCCCCCCTGAGTTTTAGGGGCCCTGATCCTGATTCTGATTGTTCTGAAATTTGTAGGTTTCGCGTAGAATCACTTGGGTGTCTCAATTAGGGTTTCCTATTGAATAAAATAATAATATAAATAGGACTTTTTAATGAGGGTTATTATATCAGTGGTCCGGGTTTATACTTACGGAACGTTTTTAGAACGTTTTTGTGTGAGTCGTTACATTCTACCCACCTTAATAAAAATCTCGTCCTCGAGATTTACTGGAATACTTTTTCTTTATCTCAGATTCCAGCTCCCAAGTGTATTTGGGTTATGATATTTCTTTTAGATTTATGTTGTATTTGAGTCAACAAAATGACACAGATTAAATATCAAATTTTGTGAATACGAGTTGTACCATAAGTAGGATTCAATGGTTCAACTGAATTAGTTCAAGAAATCGATTATCAAATGAATGAGATGAAATGATATAATTTCCAAAGTAACTAGGTTCAATCCAAAAGATATATGATCAATAGATATGAATGTGAAGGACTTTTAGAATTAATAAAATTCTTTGTCAAAAGAAAGCTTACTTTGATTTGACAACTGGGGAAGATTTTTAGAATTGACAGGTTTAGAATGAAATAAAAGCATGAAAAATGATTTGTCAAATATTTATGATATGAGAAAATCAAAGTGTTGATATGAGTGAATTGCAAAGATACACCAAAGGACAATAGAGTTAATGTATCCTTATTTCAAGTTTCAAGTTGTTTTAATAGTGAAACAATGTGATAATACATTATTAGTGACCATATTTTTCATACTATTTCCTAGAGATCGAAATATAATAAAATAAGTTGTTTTGGCATTACCAATCATTATATTATATTTATAAAGCAAATGTAATATATATTATTTGTTACACATTTTTACTTATATATAAATGGTTACTGCTTTTAAGTATTTTACTATACTATGAAAAATAACTTATTTTTACTATGTAATATATATTACAAAATTCCGTAATTAAGTTATTATATTTACAAAATATTTTAGTATATTTTGTAAAAGAAATCACTATTATTTATAATGTTTTTATTTATCTCTTTTATTTTATGAAAATATGTCTTCTCCAAAGTATGTATATTTTCATATATAATTAAAATTTACTAAATAAGTATGATGACTTAATTTATATATATTAACTAGTCATTATCATGGTGAATATTGGTTAGTGCTGCCTTGTTTAAGCATAAGTGATCAGTCCATGCCTAACTAAGGCTAGGCTATCCAATATCTGCCTTTGATAATAACCCTAGTATTTAAAAATAATCTTAATACTACTATTATTAATATAACATTATCAATAATAAATAACTAAACAATAATTTTAAATAAGAGTATACCTCAAACATAGTTTTTATATATATAAAAATATAATTTCTTTACCGCAATGGTTTAAAATATAGTAATACTATATTTGTAAATTAGGTAATTCCATATATAATCAATTAAATTTATATATAATGTTTTTCGATCAATGATGATAGAGCAATAAATATTACGAAAGGCTCTATTGATATTTGTAATAATTATTAAGAGATATACCGAAATATAAATTTGGGTATCATTATCTGAGCACATGTTGGTTTTAAGATTACATGTATAGAATAATTCAACAAAGTGGATTTAATATAAATAATTAAATGATTAAATCCGAGATTAGCACAATCTTCAGATTTTGTGAAAATGTTACCTCAAAGTGATTGTAATCATAGAAATGATTTAGTGAAGTTGAGGATCACACAAGCATGTTATTTTTCAAGAGAATTAAAATGCTTGTTAGGATTATTCTGAATATGATGGTTTTATTCATCATATGGAACCTTGAATTTGAATAAGTAATGCGAGCAAGTTCAAACAATTGAACTTGGTTTAAACAAAACGAGTTTAAATAAGAAAGTTCAAACATGGTCATAACAGAAACCATGGATGCCAAAGAAAATTGAGTTTTTCAAAAATTTATTGACTTGATATTAAGAGTCATCGTTTAACAATAATGCGGTTCACCATGCCAAAATCAATTCTAACTAAAGGATATTTGAGTTTGGATAAAACGACAAATTAGAATGAAGTCCTCCAGTGGAATTCAGAAATTAAACGAACCATATGCACAACAAATCAGTGCATGTGTAATGTGTGGATTTACCAAGAAATGAAATGAATCAATATTCGTTACTATGAAGTAAATCCTCCTGGTATGATGATCATTAGGGGAAGTAGAAATATGAAAGAAATATAGGAACTTCTATACGGAATTTTGTGTGATAACTGTTTATTAAATGACATTACTAGGGAATGTCAAATAAAATGAAATAGGGAATTTGCAAAGGTATATGAATCCTTTTGTAGTGATAATAATTATGACTCTGATTAAACTGTAGCGTACCTCAGCGATATTCTTGTCGCTTGTAGGATCATGTGGCAAAGTGCTTCTTTTAATAGTTCTTCTACTGACGGAATTAACATTGGTGTCATAATGCCCAATTATATTTTCCAAAGGTCTTGCCTTGGAAGTCGTGTGTGATATATTTCAACGTCTGTGGACGTATAATTTAAGTTTCATGTGTTTTCTTGTGCACTAGCACAACT
>JARYGA010045658.1:0-48115 GCA_030545235.1 Helianthus tuberosus | reverse complement strand
CGCCAGGGGCTGCCGCCCCTGGGACCCCGCTACCAGGGGCGCTGCCCCCAGACCCCCGCCAAGATCGTAAAACGCAATGACTAAATCAAAAACCCAGATCGTAAAAATGAAATTAAAGAATTTCTTACGTGGATCGAAGTGATTTCTTCAACAATTGACGAATTTTGAATGATTGAAACACTTATCAAGGCTCAAATCGAATGGATCGAGTGATTATCTTCAAAATCACCGGAAAAAACGAGATTTTGTATGAAATTAAACTGGGTTTTCTTCAAAAAAGCTGAAGAACACGTTGATCGGGTGTTTGAATCATTGATTGGTGATGAAAATCGCACTATAATGTAGTGATTATTGAGATAGAAAGTGAAGAAATGGTTGAAGATGGTGGGTTTTGAAAATGGTGGGTTTTGAAGTTACTGGGTTTTGAAAAGGAAGAAGAAAATGTTGAATTGACTAAAATACCCTTTTTTCTTTATTTTAAATGTTGCCACATGTCCTAATCCTATTGCTTCCTACACTTTCTAGCCAAAATAAACTTCCTATTTGATCTTTTCCCGTGTTTATTATTAAAATTAGGAATCGTGTCAATCCTAACAAGGTAATGGATTTGACCGATAAACTCAAATACTGCATATATATTTATTTTTGTTAATATTATTTTTTAAGACGAACATGGGTGGCGGCGCAACTTGTTGCCCGACTACCTGCCCTGCCATTGCTTTGTAATTGCCCTTTTTCATGTGGAATGATATTGACGTTTTAGCGGAAAAAAAAAACGAACATGTTTAAATTTATGTAACCCAAAAGTTACGGGTTAAAATGAATACTTTTTTATTTTAATTTTAAATAGATAACATTTTCACTTGTTTAATTAAAATAGTTAAACAAGTCAATCCAAACAAGGTTTGTTTTTTATACCGATTAATAATAACAAGAAGTCAATCCGAACAAGGTTTGTTTTTTATACCGATTAATAATAACAACAATATAAAGAGTAAACTTATATTTTGCTCTATGTGGTTTGGTCATTTTAACGGTTTTGGCTCAATCATTTAAAAACGGACATTTTCCTCCCTGATATATGAAGCTTATCACTATTTCAATCCCCGCCTCAAACGACATCCATCTCCACCGTTAAGTAATTGTCATGTGCCCTTCAGTTGAGAGGCATTTCGGTCTTTTTCCATCCTCCCTTATTAATAATTATATGTATATATTTAATTATATAAATATACCAAAAAAAACATTCACCGTCTCTACATATCTCTCTCTACCTACTGTAACAACCACCATCCCTACCATTAGACACAACCCCCAACCATAGCTCCACCCAACAACCACCACCCCTCCCACCATCTCCACTCGACAACCACTACCACTGCCCCCTTGTGTCACACCCCTACCGCGTAAAACAACGAAATCGTGACGGAAACGTCGGGGAGTGGAGGGACATAATTATTGTTTCACAACCATGGATTCAAAAGTTTCGTTTTATTTAATTATAAAACATTTACATTGTCTTAAAGTTAAAACAAACAAGTACACATCTCGACTATCATCGTTATTAAGTCACTAAGGACTTGTCCAGTCCTAAGTGAGCATGCATCCTAGTCTAAATCAACATCATTCGACACCACCTGAAACATATGTAAAAATAAAGTCAGTAAAGAAATGCCGGCGAGCACATAGGTTTTGTGAGAGTGTCAGATTCATGGCTCGTTTATATGTTGCAATACCTCGTTAGACTACAAGAGTCGATAATTGAAAACCTTGTTTTGAAAAGAGTTTGATATTGCAATATAAATAACCAGCTCAAAATAAGTTGGTTATAGTTTATAAAATTCATTGCCATGGAATCTTGACCCAAAACATTTGTTTAAGTAAACCAAATTGTAAATCGTTCTCGTAATAATACTCGTATGGTTTATATCGTATAGTAAACATCATTGTGTGACATCGTTTAAAATCGTTCGTCCAAGTGAACTAAATAACGCCACGGAATGTAATATAATAAAATCCCTTATATATAAGAAGTACCAGCGGCGTATCTATCATGCTTTTATCATGTTACACCCATCCCGTTATCTAATCACATACCAAAAACCAATCATTTAAATCGTTCAACTCGTTCATGTTATAGTCCATCGTTCATTTGTTTAAATCGTTCCAAATCGTTCATAATCGTTCAATCGTTCAAATCGTTCTCGTTCAAATCGTTTTTGTTATAATTGTGAAAACTAACTTTTGGTCGTCTCGCTTATAACATTCAAACCTTCGCAACTCGTCCATCGTTCAACTTCTATTAACAAACCACCAAAGGGTAAGTTAACAATCATCAGGTTCAGTCGTTACCCACATAACCCCCATACATAACCATGGTGGCTGTCCGATAACGGGATTTGTCAGATCCAATGGTACCATAACCTAATACTGGTTGGCTTGATCATTGTTAATGAATGTTATTCGTTATGTAAATATGTCCAACAAGTTCGTTCACATTATCAAAATCGTTATTGTTTAATATAAACCATAGTATTCGCTTTTGAAATCATCATTAAAAGCATCGAAATCGTTTAACACATATTAATCACCCCAAAACAATCGAAAACAGTAAAATAGGGGAACTATGTACTCACATTGATTTTCAAAGTATCCTCGATCTAATGAACTTAACAAAGCTCGACTAATCAAGGAAATCAAGTAGTACCTAGTAATCGGATCGCTAGTTAATAAATCGACACCTAAATCGGAAGATCAGGTAGAATGAGGTCTCATAAACCAAATGAGTATTGGAACTCATATGATATGGTTTAACGAAGCCTACATTCTAAATCGGAACCTATCCTAAGTGCTTACGACCCGTTACGACCCATTAAGGTAGCTTACGCTACTTTAACGCGTCGTTCGCGCGAATGCGCGTTCGAGACATCTAACAAGTCCTATGACAAGTATTATATACCCTAACATGTTTAAATATGTTTCATAATCAGTTTAAGGGACAAAATTTAGGTTACATATGCTGAAATACAAATTATGCATGAAAAGGGCATTTTGGTCATTTTCCTAAGGCATATAAACTACCTATCATACAACTAATTAAACTAAGTGACCATAAGGTATAACCTCGGAAGGTTATTCCCTATACAACTATGGTCACAAAATATGCTTGGTCGGATCCTAACGATCGACCAAACGGGTCGGGTTCGAAAGTCTAAGCGGTTGTCAAGACCGCTTGACTTACGACCCTATACAAGCACTAGACTAAAAGTGACGGGTTAAACATGTTAAAACATGTTTAACCAAGTTAGAAAACAGGTTTGATATCAAAACAAAGTGTTTTGATACCTGAAAATAGCTTCGTCGCAAAATACGCATAAACACGTATTTTGACCGAAACTTTGACTCGTCACTTAGACTAATCAACGTGGTAATCAGTAGATATAGTCACAAGGGACTATAATTGTCACACCCCGATATTTCCACATATTACCGGTGGGCCCTGTGGGGAGTATCGTGACGTAGTTGATATCATCATAGTCAAATAATCACAGTTCAATGCACAGCGGAAGTCTAAAGTAAATATATCACAAACCGATTCAAAAGTAACATCAATATTACAAACGGATTGTAAAATGGATCCACAGGCGGATCTTAAAACAGAAAGTTAAACACTGTTCAACAGACTTTAGACGTCTAGAACTAGCAAGATTCCCTATTGACGCCCTGAGCTCGCAGCCAATTACGTACAGTACCTGTCACTTAATCTTTTTGGAAAATACGTCAGTTTACACTGGTAAATACAATTAACTGACTCTTTTGAAAACATTTATGAAAATTGATTTAAATGCACAAGGCACAAATATCCATTTATAACTTGGGACAATTATATAAAATAATCTTGTATACAGATTTACATGTTCGTTATACATTCAAGGCCCGATGTAGAAACCGAGTCAAGATTAACAGACACACCACAAGTATAGGACCATAAGAGAGTGAGATACCGTTTTTCTTATGCAACTGTCAGGTGTATGCCTACACCCCGTGCTTAAGACGTGGCTATTTCTTAATAATGATGCCAAGGATATCCGAGACATGGTCATTAACCCCTAAAGGCTTTATTTCAAACAAGACATATTAAAATGGGTTACCTCAATAATTTAACCACTATTCGATTAAACATTCAATACCCGACCAAGCGGTATTATTATAATACCGTATCCCAAGCCCGTATAGAGAAAATAAGTTAAAAGTATTTACCTGAGCTAAAATGTAATTTTATTCTCAGCCGTATATTCAAATCAGCAAGCACAAGTACCTCTACTGGGCCTCTCAATCTGGAACGAAGGTTTTATTAACCTATTAGATTCCTAACGGGTCTTACTTAAGTTTAAACTTAGACTGGTTAGTTTTAACGAAAGGTTTACGGTTCAAAATGCAAGATTAAGCGAAGACCGGATTAGAATGTGATTTAGAACCGACAAGTATGAAGACTTGTATAATATGGGTAAACTAAACACATTCTGGATTTTGAAGTAAAAATGATAAGGTTTGACCCGTTTCGGTCAATTTATGCAAACTAGTTACATAAACCATACCGAACACGAAAAATGCATAACGGGTAACCAAATGAGTCATCAACAAGTTCCACAAGTAAATATGCTTTTAATATGTTGTGATATCATTAGGATATCTTCCATTATGCCCAAAACGAGTTTAAAACCAATTTAAGCCCCGTAGGGGTGTTTTGGTCATTTTAATGATTATAAAAGAGGTTAAATAGCAATCTGAGGTTCTAGTCTAAAATGATCAGTAAAAATATTTATTTTAATAAGTTATATCAGTAAGATATCATATATATGTGAAATTTATCATTTATGACCAAACTATGCACCGTAGGGGCATTTTGGTTATTTCACATAGGCTTTAAGGGTCAAATTTGGAAATCTGAGTTCAAAACTTTTATTTACTATTAAAGTATAAAAATTTATTCATAACATCAGTAGGTATCAAACTTTAGGTGCCTAATATGGTTTTAAACCATACTATGCGCCTAAATCGCATAAAAGTCGGTATTTGACGATTTTCAGGTTGATTAAGGAAATCTGAGATTTTGATCAACCTCTACTGTTTAAAATAACTTATTTAATATAAAAAAATCAGTAGAAAATGGTTTGGTATGTAAAGGATGTGTAAAACTCACTTTATTAGCGAAAAGAGCATTATCGTCAATTACCGAGTCTATACGAGAACCCTATGTTATGATCAGTTAAAAAAAATAAAAATCTCCAAAAAATCCCAAAATATTATATTATATCAGTGGGTAAAAGGTTTGGTGTCAAAATTTGAGTTTAAATAGGTTTTATGCCGAAATTGCCGTTTAATTAATAAAAAGGCTTTAATTTACGATATTGAGCATAACTCCCATTTCAGACCACGAACTGATGTGAAATTTTAAGGACATGTTTATAAATCAGTAACAAAGGTTTTTTTTCCTCTCACATTTTCAAAAATCTCGTTTTAATATCAAAAGGGCATAATAGTCAACTTTAAGCATATAACGGAAACATGCAATGAACTAGGATTTCTATGGAACCATGTTGTATAACCTTGGAAGGTTATACTAACCTATAATACGGTTCTAAAGGAATCCTAAGGCATATCTAAACTAATCTAAATCGGGTCAGAACTGAAAGTCAAAGCAAAAGTCAACTTTTACGACCTTCGGTTCCGAACAGAGCCTAAACTCAGAATTGTCGGGTTGAACATGCCTAGACATGGTCAATTAATATTTACCAAGTTATTAAAGTGACAAAGCTGATTTTATTGCCTTTACATCATTAGTTATGAATTTTATTTAAAAACCGACTCGTTAGACTTTTATTTTAATTATTTTGACCCGACAATTAACTAAGCAAACGTGGTAATTAGTAGGTATAGTCACAAGAGACTATAACCATCGTGATTACGCTCATGTTACGAAGTTCAAACGGACTTCGTGTTGACCATTGACTAGTCAAAGCAGAAAGTTAAACACTGTTTGACTTTTGTGCTAAAAACGCACAAAGGTACGAAAGAATACTTACAAGAGGTCCAAGCTATGATGGTTTGATCTAAAAATTCTCAGGTATGAAGTGTATAACTCCAACTTATAGAATATGATCAGATCAAGTGTGAATTGAAAATGAAAATCATGGGGGTATATATAGTTTTCGGGCCACCGTTAGGATCGTTCATCGATAAACGAGCTTCGATCTTGGCCTTACAAGTGTGCCCATAGTTTTATAATACCATGGGTGCCCCAAAACAGCCCCTAGATTGTTTAAAAACCATTTTCAAAACAAGAAAAGCCAGCTGCTGATTGAAATCAGCTGTTTTGCTGATCTAATGCACTTGTAATTCAGCAAACAGTTTGCTTATTTACAGCTTTGGTTCCTGCAAGTGTTTGAGGCCCATTTTGACATGTTTAAAGCCCGTTAAGCCATTTTCAAGGCTCTACAATGATGCCTAAACATAGGGAACATAAAACATGCTCAAAAATATGCCGGATGTCGGTTCGTTTGGTCGTACGATCACGTTATTCGGTTAATTACGACGAAACACGAACGGACGCGAAAAACGATCCAAATTACGCGATGAATAGAATTTTATCATGTCAATCACTAAAATAAAATATTTTAATGATTACATAAATTTTTGGATGTCCGGATATATTCAGAACGTAAGATATGCGCAAAAATGCAAACTTATGCACTTTTTGACGCTTTTTGCCCCTGTTTGACTTAAAAGTTTATTTTTGCACACCGGACCCCTCAAAGCCTATTTCTAAGCTATGTAAAGGATATTTATAGTATGTTTAACTTATAGTCAAGTTCCGGAATGTTCTCTACAATTCGATTCGGTATACTTTTGCAGTTTGACGCAAATAGTCCTTTAATCGCAAAAAGTAGCGTGAAATGTCGTTTAATGCTATCCAAGCCTTCCGTGCCCCGTAATGGGTATTCCCAAGAATGTTTTTAAATATTACTATGCTCTTGTTCGCTAAAATGGTCACCAAAAGGTGTAGATTCAAAAGTTGACGCTTTTGGTCCCTCTAATGCGCAAACTTGCTTATATCATCGTTTAATAGCATCGAATCCTTATCTAATACATATTAAGAATTATTGAGAGTATTATTAAACATCACGATGCTTTGGGTTCGTAAAAAGGTCATTCAGAGGTATAATTAAACATATTGATGCTTTTAACCCTTAAACTTGCGAAGTTGCGCGTAACGTCACTTACAGGCATAAAAACCTTAGACGGACAATATTTGGCATCCCCGAGAGTATAATCAACCATCCTGAAGCTCTAGGTTTGTTAAAAGGTCACTCAGAGGTAAGAATTAACATGTTTACACTTTTAACCCTTCATCGCGCAAACTTTCAATTAATTATGCAAACGGCTACTCTTGATCAACAAGTGGCTCATATGTGAATAGGAACACTGTGTAACGTCATTCGAAGGCTTATACGAAGCACGTTGACACTTTTAGTCCTTTCTCATTCAAAGTTTTCGATTTTTCGAAAAATTAGTCCCTTAAATTCAACGTTTGACTTTATTAGGGTTTATTACACGTGTCAATACATCATTGGATGTGATTTTACGAGGTGTTACATCCTCACCCCCTTAAAAGAAATCTCGACCTAGAGATTTTCTCAAAAGATGGAAGTACTTTCTGCCCTATAATGGACTTAATCCTCCACAGCATGTCTGGGGTCTCTAGGCACCCAAGATGACCTTTATAATAGGTACATGTATCCTTTTGGAGCTTCTAATCTTGCCAACCCTCAATCGATGCTGATTCATCACAAACTATATTTTTTTATTAATCCGCACATCATTATGTGACAATACCCTTGACCTATTGTCTAGCCATATCTTTAAGTCACAGGTGTGGAACACATTGCGAGTTCCACCAAACTCCTTAAATAGGTTTTAGCTTATAAGCTATTGATCTTGATATATTCGATTTCCTTGGATGATTCTATATATCAGAGCTTAACTAGCCCGTTGTATCAAATTTTCAGCACACCCTTCCAGGGTGATACTTTTTGTTGAATCTTATTCCTTAACAAGAACTTATGAGGGTTGCGACTTTCATCAATCCTTGATTTTCAGCCGATTACTGGCAAGTTTCAGACGATTTCGGATTTGTATATACTTATTCGTTGATTCCAAGGTAATTTCAGATCCTGATATTTGGACTTACCAAAGTCTCGGTCATCAAACGGACGTTTGACATTCCATCTATACAAGGTCTCCAAAGGAGCAGCCTTGATGCTTATATATCGATTATTAGATATAGAATAGCTTATTTAAGGTGAGATGGTTATTCCAACTACTGCCTAAAACTAATCTTAAGGAATGGCTAATCCTTACAGTTAGTCGAACAAATCGACGATCCTGGGCAGTTGATGGCGATCCTTAATTGTTGCCTAAATAGGGTTGCGGTAATCAATGCATAAGCAAAATGAACCGTCTTTCTTAATTAATAATACCGAATATTGAATTAGGCTTTATGAACCTTTATCTTAAAACTCACTTAATCAGGGTTTCGATTCTTCCAATAATGATGATACTAATCGTCATGGAGATTTCACAATAATGCAGCCCTATGTGGGATGTATATCTTAACCTTACTTATCTCAGAAGGTAAACAGGGTAGTCTTTGGAAAAGATAATCAAGACACAAGGAGATTACAGAGATTTTTCCAAATCTCAGGCTCCAGTTCATCTATCATTGCCTGTGTCAGATAAGTGACACATTTACTTTACGAGTCCACAGATTCCTTAATCAGAGACACTTACTTGGACAATTCCATTCTGGATATCTTCTTTGAATACCATTAGTTGACTTTAGTACCATATGACCATTGGAATATCTTCGTGGTTCCATGCATTAAACCTCCATACTGATCAGGCATGGAAGCAATCTATGGGACATATTAAGATACACCAATCCTCATATAGCGCTTTTTTCATACCGTTTGGTATTCGCAATCGATAGAGATCAAAGAGATATCAACTACATATGCTGACGTACTTCATCTGGAGAGAGGGAACTCTAGAATTTTACGACTGAAGATTTCTTATAGGAATAGAAGAAATGGTTCCTATGATTTTTGTCTATAAGTTTTACCTTACACTTAATCCCTGGGTTTCTTATGGAAGACTTTAAAAGTTTGCTATACTTACAATTTATGAAGGATTTATTGGTATCCGAATCAAAACAGAACTCTTAGCATTTATATTCAAATAAATGTTAAAGAATGTACCTGATGTCATTATTGATATGAACTACCTCTAGCACTCTTCAGGAGAGTTTAGGCGCTTTCATTCTTAGGCTTTCCATCCTTAGCCGCACTTCCCTTGACAGATGTAGGGCATGTAGTTTTGATGTGGCCTTTCTCACCACAGCCGAAACAGATTGCATTCTTCATGTCCTTGCAATCCAACATTCTATGCTCTCTTGATTTGCAGATCCCACAAGCCCTAGGTTGTGATTGGGATTTTGGTTCGAACCTGCACCTCCCTAGATGGCGCTTCTTGCAGGTCTTGCATACAGGTTTCTTATTGGACTCTTGCTTACCCTTTTTCTTAGAACTCTGGGTGTTATCTTCCTTCCTTTTCCTATTTAGTTCATCCTTTGCATTCGAGGCATGAACAAGATCCTTCTCGAGAGTAAGGAAGTGCGGTTTTAATTGAGATATGGAGCAAGTAGCATTGGGCTCCTTGAAATTTTTCACGGCCTTCCTCACAGCCTTTCCAACAGCTGCGTCTATCATAGCTTGGAGAACATCTTTGTCAATTCGGAGGTTCACAATTGTAGCATCTTTAGCATACGTCGCATCATCAATGGCGCGATTGACGGTTGTCTTATCCGAGTTTGTCATACTCGAGACTTGGTTCCTAACACCAAATGAAACAATTTCTTAGTTGCAATCCAACAACCGCTATTCATCATCCTGATGACCTAACATATACTAACCATGGTATCATTAAACCATACAGGCTAATATAGTACGGAAATTCTTAATGAATGTTATTTAAATATATATCAATTATACTTAGTCTAGGCCATAAAAGACCATTAATGGCATTTAAGGTTTGGACCTACTCCATCACCTTTTTGACAGGGGATCAAATGTCACATCTGTCTTGATCATATTGATGATTTTGGATAACTTGAAAGCTTGTCATAAGGATAATGGAGAAGAGCGATTCCTATTGGATATAAAGCATCCATCTAAATTTGTTGAAGCAGTCTCTAAAGTATCATTGGCCAATTCTACCTCGCGTTATATGCCTAGAGTCCTAATAGGCGGATACAACAGTTTACAACATTTATTGTCCACAATAGACTTATCCGCGCCAGAATCAAATAAATTTCCACATAACATCATTGATAAGGAAAAGTACCTGCTATATCGTCATCATTCTGCACCATCTCCTAGGCGTTCATTTGAAAGACCCGAGCATTGGTCTTCTTAGCCTCTTCAGGCTTCTTCTGATTCTTAGGGCAGTTAGTCCTGATATGCCCCTTCTCGTTGCAACCATAACAGGTTGCACCTTTCAACTTCTTGCAATCCAAGGTTTTATGTTCCTTAGACTTGTAGATTCCACAAGGTAGAGGCTGAGATTCAAATCTGCATTTCCCGAGGTGGTATTTCCTACAGGTTTTGCATCTGGTCTTTTCACCCAACTGCTGGTTGTCCTTCTTAAACCCGAAACTCTTCTTATGATCAGAGTTCCCCTTTTTCTTCTTATCGGAGCGATGAGAATTCTCATCCTCCCTTTTGCGCTTACCATCATCAGAAGTTTTGGCAGCCTTGTTTCTGACCACATCTAGTGTGAGAGATAATGGCAGATCTGCCGCTGACCTGAATGTAGTAGGTCTCGATGCTTTCACACTTGCCTTGATTTCTGGGGCTAGACCCCCAATAAAACGAGCTATACGCTTCGGTTCCGGTGTGATCAATTAAGGAACTAATCGAGACATGGTATTGAAACTTTTAAGATATGCCTGACAATCTAAGTTCTTCATGACCAATGTTAAGAAATCAGTCTCGATTTTCTCAACTTCATGTTAAGGACAGTAATTTTCTTTGATAAGAGTAACAAACTGATCCCAAGTCAAGTTGTACAACGGGATCTTCCCTGTAGCTTGGATCAGTGACCTCCACCAAGCTAGAGCTTCTCCTTTAAAAGACTGTGAAACAAACTTCACAATGTCTTGCTCTGCACATCCACTAATATCAACAATGGTGTCCATCTCATCGAGCCACGTCATGCAATCGATGGCTCCCTTTTCTCCTGTGAAGTCTCTGGGCTTGCAAGAGACAAAATATTTATATGAACATGTTTTAATATGTGGCTCTTGATTAAGCACCACCTGTCTAGACGGAACACTCCTTTGATTCGATGAGTGATGGGAATAGTCCTTATGAGATAAATGCGTTTGGGAAGGTGGTTTTGCATGAGGTACAGACTGGGTCTTGGTGCGTGCACCACTTGATTCATTATACTATCTGTCAAGAGCTCGAGTAACGGCATCATTTATTAATGCCTGCAGTTCTGCACCAGCTATATTAACTCTGGTAGTATCATTATTCTCCCTCGGGTGGCTGTTAACCTCATCTGATCCAGCCATGTAGCTTGATTGCTACATAAATATTGCCAATGATTTATTCAGAAGTTTATTATGGAATTGTCATTTATGGCAATTCATTAACCATGGAAATTTTAAGCCATATTGGTTAATTTATTTTATTTAAATTTTTATTATATTTTATCCCTAGTTATAAACTATTAAGGATATTGAAATGGCACAAAAGGCCTTGTCACGAGGACAGTTTTGAATTTATAAGCCATGACCTTATAGGATCGAGGCATTTAAGGTTTGAACGTAGTTCATTACCTTTCTTGACAAAGAGTCAAAGTCTACAACTGTCTTTTGTCTTTTAGGACAATAGATATTGCCCGTAGGCATTTCATCACTAAGGGATGTTTATGATATGATCATCTTATCTGATGATTTAAGCCATGATTTCTAAATCATTAGGCTAGATAAGAAATTGGAAGGATCCAATATAAGGATGACTTGTGTGATTTTATTGAATCACATTTGCCAGGAGTGCTAACATGTTTTCAGATGTTAACAAGGGTCTAAATCTGAAAAAGGTTTTACCATCTAGGCCATGTCTAAATGACATAGAGGCTAGGTTATACCTCCAAGATTTTCTTTCAATATTCAATGGCAGATCAATTTAAAAAAGGAATGATATTTTGATTCATTTTATATGTTATATTTATACATATAAGGACAAATAAAACTGTAAATTAAAACATTCCATCAAAAGGAAAAAGTACATAGATGCCCTAAACGGGACTTTCAAACCAGAATTTGTCAACATAGGGACTAAAAGATAAATATGTCATTATAAGGACTAATAAAGAAATGAAATGCAACAAAAGAGTTTCTTCTTCACTTTATTTCCAGAAATTTTCTCCTTGGTTCCCTGTGTGAGGTACGAATACTGAAGGTTTTGGTGGGTAGTCCAAATCTTCTATATTAGGAATCTTTGCAAAAGTGGAATCCAAGGATTCTATGGTTAATGAATAATACGGGCCACGAATAAGGTCAGGATAGGTATAATCCAAGTTTGGGATTCCAAGACTTGGAGGTAAGAAATATGAGTCCTTTGGGTCCATAGGTATTTATCATTGGAGCGGGAGCTTTAGGGACAGCTGGTATGAACTCCTCCAATGTTGGCTTCTCATTTGAAGTTTCAAAAGTCTTGGGTACAGAATTTGAAATATGGTTAATGGGTTCAAAAGGTCCTTTCTCTATACTGGTCGTATGCTAATTCGAGCAGTAGTACGAAGCTTTTCATTCTTAAACTTCGGATTTGCAGAGCTTCCACCAATGGCAGCTTTGCTCGGTGACACGATCCTGAGATGCATAAATATCGAAAACAATGTATACATATAACAGGGATGAGATTATTCCTAGTTCATGTCTAGACTCGGAAGTCAAGGAATGTGCTACTGTATCATGGAGATTAAACACAAAAGGCTAGTGTTTAATTCACTCAATGTTGGCTCTGATACCAACCTGTCACACCCCGATATTTCCACATATTACCGGTGGGCCCGGTGGGGAGTATTGTGACGTAGTTGATATCATCATAGTCAAATAATCACAGTTCAATGCACAGCGGAAGTCTAAAGTAAATATATTACAAACCGATTCAAAAGTAACATCAATATTACAAACGGATTGTAAGATGGATCCACAGGCAGATCTTAAAACAGAAAGATAAACACTGTTCAACAGACTTTAGACGTCTAGAACTTGCAAGATTCCCTATTAACGCCCTGAGCTCCCAGCCAATTACGTACAGTACCTGTCACTTAATCTTTTTGGAAAATACGTCAGTTTACACTGGTAAATACAATTAACTGACTCTTTTGAAAACATTTATGAAAATTGATTTAAATGCACAAGGCACAAATATCCATTTATAACTTGGGACAATTATATAAAATAATCTTGTATACAGATTTACATGTTCGTTATACATTCAGGGCCCGATGTAGAAACCGAGTCAAGATTAATAGACACACCACAAGTATAGGCCCACAAGAGAGTGAGATACCATTTTTCTTACGCAACTGTCAGGTGTATGCCTACACCCCGTGCTTAAGACGTGGCCATTTCTTAATAATGATGCCAAGGATATCCGGGACATGCTCATTAACCCCCAAAGGCTTTATTTCAAACAAGACAGATTAAAACGGGTTACCTTAATAATTTAACCACTATTCGATTAAACATTCAACACCCAACCAAGCGGTATTATTATAATACCGTATCCCAAGCCCGTATAGGGAAAATAAGTTAAAAGTATTTACCTGAGCTAAAATGTAATTTTATTCTCAGTCGTATATTCAAATCAGCAAGCACAAGTACCTCTACTGGGGCTCTCAATCTGGAACGAAGGTTTTATTAACCTATTAGATTCCTAACGTGTCTTACTTAAGTTTAAACTTAGACCGGTTAGTTTAACGAAAGATTTACGGTTCAAAACGCAAGATTAAGCGAAGACCGGATTAGAATGTGATTTAGACCCGACAAGTATGAAGACTTGTATAATATGGGTAAACTAAACACATTCTGGATTTTGAAGTAAAAATGATAAGGTTTGACCTGTTTCGGTCAATTTATGCAAACTAGTTACATAAATCGTACCGAACGCGAAAAATGCATAACGGGTAACCAAATGACTCATGAACAAGTTCCATAAGTTAATTTGCTTTTAATATGTTGTGATATCAGTAGGATATCTTCCATTATGCCCAAAACGAGTTTAAAACCAATTTAAGCTCCATAGGGGTGTTTTGGTCATTTTAATGATTAAAAAAGAGGTTAAATAGCAATCTGAGGTTCTGGTCTAAAATGATCAGTAAAAATATTTATTTTAATAAGTTATATCAGTAAGTTATCATATATATGTGAAATTTATCATTTATGACCAAACTATGCACCGTAGGGGCATTTGGTCATTTCACATAGGCTTTAAGGGTCAAATTTGGAAATCTGAATTCAAAACTTTTATTTACTGTTAAAGTATAAAAATATATTCATAACATCAGTAGGTATCAAACTTTAGGTGGCTAATATGGTTTTAAACCATACTATGCGCCTAAATCGCATAAAAGTCGGTATTTGACGATATTCGGGTTGATTAAGGAAATCTGAGATTTTGATCAGCCTTTACTATTTAAAATAACTTATTTAATATAAAAAAATCAATAGAAAAAGGTTTGGTATGTAAAGGATGTGTAAAACTCATTTTATTAGCGAAAAGGGCATTATCGTCAATTACCGAGTCTATGCGAGAACCCTATGTTATGATCAGTTTAAAAATAAATATAAATATCCAAAAATCCCAAAATATTATATTATATCAGTGGGTAAAAGGTTTGGTGTCAAAATTTGAGTTTAAATAGGTTTTATGCCGAAATTGTCGTTTAATTAATAAAAAGGCTTTAATTTACGATATTGAGCATAACTCCCATTTTAGACCACGAACTTATGTGAAATTTTAAGGACATGATTATAAATTAGTAACAAAGGTTTTTTTTCCTCTCACATTTTCAAAAATCTCGTTTTAATATCAAAAGGGTATAACAGTCAACTTTAAGCATATAACGGAAACATGCAATGAACTAGGATTTCTATGGAACCATGTTGTATAACCTTGGAAGGTTATACTAACCTATAATACGGTCCTAAAGGAATCCTAAGGCATATCTAAACTAATCTAAATCGGGTCAGAACTGAAAGTCAAAGCAAAAGTCAACTTTTACGACCTTCGGTTCCGAACCGAGCTTAAACTCAGAATTTTCGGGTTGAACATGCCTAGACATGTTCAATTAATATTTACCAAGTTATTAAAGTGACAAAGCTGATTTTATTGCCTTTACATCATTAGTTATGAATTTTATATAAAAACCGACTCGTTAGACTTTTATTTTAATTACTTTGACCCGAAAATTAACTAAGCAAACGTGGTAATTAGGAGGTATAGTCACAAGAGACTATAACCATCGTGATTACGCTCATGTTACGAAGTTCAAACGGACTTCGTGTTGACCATTGACTAGTCAAAGCAGAAAGTCAAACACTGTTTGACTTTTGTGCTAAAAACGCACAAAGGTACGAAAGAATACTTACAAGAGGTCCAAGCTATGAAGGTTTGATCGAAAAATTCTCATGTATGAAGTGTATAACTCCAACTTAGAGAATATGATCAGATCAAGTGTGAATTGCAAATGAAAATCATGGGGGTATATATAGTTTTCGGGCCACCGTTAGGATCTTTCATCGATAAATGAGCTTCGATCTTGGCCTTACAAGTGTGCCCATAGTTTTTATAATACCATGGGTGCCCCTAAACAGCCCCTAGATTGTTTAAAAACCATTTTCAAAACAAGAAAACCCAGCTGCTGATTGAAATCAGCTGTTTTGCTGATCTGATGCACTTGTAGTTTAGCAAACAGTTTGGTTATTTACAGCTTTGGTCCCTGCAAGTGTTTAAGGCCCATTTTGACATGTTTAAAGCCCGTTAAGCCATTTTCAAGGTTCTACAATGATGCCTAAACATAGGGAACATAAAACATGCTAAAAAATATGCCGGATGTCGGTTCTTTTGGTCGTACGATCACGTTATTCGGTTAATTACGACGAAACACGAATGGACGCGAAAAACGATCCAAATTACGCGACGAATGGAATTTTATCATGCCAATCACTAAAATAAAATATTTTAATGATTACAAAATTTTTTGGATGTCCGGATATATTCAGAACGTAAGATATGCGCAAAAAATGCAAACTTATGCCCTTTTTGACGCTTTTAGCCCCTGTTTGACTTAAAAGTTTATTTTTGCACACCGGACCCCTCAAAGCCTATTTCTAAGATATGTAAAGGATATTTATAGTATGTTTAACTTATGGTCAAGTTCTGGAATGTTCTCTACCATTCGATTCGGTATACTTTTGCAGTTTGACGCAAATAGTCCTTTAATCGCACAAAGTAGCGCGAAATGTTGTTTAATGCTATCCAAGCCTTCCGTGCCCCGTAATGGGTATTCCCAATCATGTGTTTAAATATTACTATGCTCCCGTTCACTTAAATGGTCACCAAATGGCGTAGATTCAAAAGTTGACGCTTTTGGTCCCTCAAATGCATAAACTTGCGTATATCATCGTTTAATAGCATCGAAGCCTTATCTAATCCATATTAGGAATTCTTGAGAGTATTATTAAACATCACGATGCTTTAGGTTTGTAAAAAAGTCATTCAGAGGTATAATTAAACATATTGACGCTTTTAACCCCTTAAACTTGCGAAGTTGCGCGTAACGTCACTTAAAGGCATAAAAACCTTAGACGGACAATATTTGGCATCCCCTAGAGTATAATCAACCATCATGAAGCTCTCGGTTTGTTAAAAGGTCACTCAGAGGTAAGAATTAACATGCTGACACTTTTAACCCTTCATCGCGCAAACTTTCAATTAATTATGCAAACTGCTACTCTTGATCAACAAGTGGCTCATATGTGAATAGGAACACCATGTAACGTCATTCGAAGGATTATACTAAGCACGTTGACACTTTTAGTCCTTTCTCATTCAAAGTTTTCGATTTTTTGAAAAATTAGTCCCTTAAATTCAACGTTTGACTTTATTAGGGTTTATTACACGTGTCAATACATCATTGGATGTGATTTTACGAGGTGTTACATCCTCACCCCCTTAAAAGAAATCTCGACCTCGAGATTTTCTCAAAAGATGGAAGTACTTTCTGCCCTATAATGGACTTAATCCTCCACAGCATGTCTAGGGCCTCTCCAGGCACCCAAGATGACCTTTATAATAGGTACATGTATCCTTTTGGAGCTTCTAATCTTGCCGACCCTCAATCGATGCTGATTCACCACAAACTATAATTTTTTATTAATCCGCACATCATTATGTGACAATGCCCTTGACCTATTGTCGAGCCATATCTTTAAGTCACAGGTGTGGAATACATTGCGAGTTCCACCAAACTCCTTAAATAGGTTTTAGCTTATAAGCTATTGATCTTGATATATTCGATTTCCTTGGATGATTCTATATATCAGAGCTTAACTAGCCTGTTGTATCAAATTTTTAGCCCACCCTTCCAGAGTGATACTTTTTGTTGAATCTTATTCCTTAACAAGAACTTAAGAGGGTTGCGACTTTCATCAATCCTTGATTTTCTGCCGATTACTGGCAAGTTTCAGACGATTTCGGATTTGTATAATCTTATTCGTTGATTCCAAGGTAATTTCAGATCCTGATAATTGGACTTACCAAAGTCCCGTCCATCAAACGGACGTTTGACATTCCATCTATACAAGGTCTCCAAAGGAGCAGCCTTGATACTTATATATCGATTATTAGATATAGAATAGCTTATTTAAGGTGAGATGGTTATTCCAACTACTGCCTAAAACTAATCTTAAGGAATGGCTAATCCTTACAGTTAGTCGAACAAATCGACGATCCTGGGCAGTTGATGGCGATCCTTAGTTGTTGCCTAAATAGGGTTGCGGTAATCAATGCATAAGCAAAATGAACCATCTTTCTTAATTAATAATACCAAATTTTCCGAATATTGAATTAGGCTTTATGAACCTTTATCTTAAAACTCACTTAATCAGGGTTTCGATTCTTCCAATAATGATGATACTAATCGTCATGGAGATTTCACAATAATGCAGCCCTATGTGGGATATATATCTTAACATTACTTGTCTCAGAAGGTAAACAGGGTAGTTTTTGGAGAAGATAATCAAGACACAAGGAGATTACAGAGATTTTTCCAAATATCAGGCTCCAGTTCATCTATCATTGCCTGTGTCAGATAAGTGACAGATTTACTTTACGAGTCCACGGATTCCTTAATCAGAGACACTTACTTGGACAATTCCATTCTGGGTATCTTCTTTGAATACCATTAGCTGACTTTAGTACCATATGACCACTGGAATATCTTCGTGGTTCCATGCATTAAACCTCCATACTGATCAGGCATGGAAGCAATCTATGGGACATATTAAGATACACCAATCCTCATATGGCGCTTTTGTCATACCGTCTGGTATTCCCAATCGATAGAGATCAAAGAGATATCAACTACATATGCTGACGTACTTCATCTGGAGAGAGGGTACTCTAGAATTTTACGACTGAAGATTTCTGATAGGAACAGAAGAAATGGTTCCTATGATTTTCGTCTATAAGTTTTACCTTACACTTAATCCATGGGTTTCTTATGGAAGACTTTAAGAGTTTGCTATACTTACAATTTATGAAGGATTTATTGGTATCCGAATCAAAATAGAACTCTTAGCATTTATATTCAAATAAATGTTAAAGAATGTACCTGATGTCATTATTGATATGAACTACCTCTGGCACTCTTCAGGAAAGTTTAGGCGCTTTCATTCTTAGGCTTTCCATCCTTAGCCGCACTTCCCTTGACATATGTAGGGCATGTAGTTTTGATGTGGCCTTTCTCACCACAGCCGAAACAGACTGCATTCTTCATGTCCTTGCAATCCAACGTTCTATGCTCTCTTGATTTGCAGATCCCACAAGCCCTAGGCTGTGATTAGGATTTTGGTTCGAACCTGCACCTCCCTAGATAGCGCTTCTTGCAGGTCTTGCATATAGGTTTCTTATTGGACTCTTGCTTACCCTTTTTCTTAGAACTCTGGGAGTTATCTTCCTTCCTTTTCCTTTTTAGTTCATCCTTTGCATTCGAGGCATGAACAAGATCCTTCTCGAGAGTAAGGAAGTGCGGTTTTAATTGAGATTTGGAGCAAGTAGCATTGGGCTCCTTGAACTTTTACACGGCCTTCCTCACAGCCTTTCCAACAGCTGCGTCTATCATAGCTTGGAGAACATCTTTGTCAATTCGGAGGTTCACAATTGTAGCATCTTTAGCATGCGTCGCATCATCAATGGCGCGATTGACGGTTGTCTTATCCGAGTTTGTCATACTCGAGACTTGGTTCCTAACACCAAATGAAACAATTTGTTAGTTGCAATCCAACAACCGCTATTCATCATCCTGATGACCTAACATATTCTAACCATGGTATCATTAAACCATACAGGCTAATATAGTATGAAAATTCTTAATGAATGTTATTTAAATATATATATCAATTATACTTAGTCTAGGCCATAAAAGACCATCAATTGTATTTAAGGTTTGGACCTAGTCCATCACCTTTTTGACAGGGGATCAAATGTCACATCTGTCTTGATCATATTGATGATTTTGGATAACTTGAAAGCTTGTCATAAGGATAATGGAGAAGAGCGATTCCTAATGGATATAAAGCATCCATCTAAATTTGTTGAAGCAGTCTCTAAAGTATCATCGGCCAATTCTACCTCGCGTTATATGCCTAGAGTCCTAATAGGCAGATACAACAGTTTACAACATTTATTGTCCACAATAGACTTATCCGCGCCAGAATCAAATAAATTTCCACATAACATCATTGATAAGGAAAAGTACCAGCTATATCGTCATCATTCTGCACCATCTCCTGGGCGTTCATTTGAAAGACCCGGGCATTGGTCTTCTTAGCCTCTTCAGGCTTCTTCTGATTCTTAGGGCAGTTAGTCCTGATATGCCCCTTCTCGTTGCAACCATAACAGGTTGCATCTTTCAGCTTCTTGCAATCCAAGGTTTTATGTTCATTAGACTTGCAGATTCCACAAGGTAGAGGCTGAGATTCAAATCTGCATTTCCCGAAGTGGTATTTCCTACAGGTTTTGCATCTGGTCTTTTCACCCGTCTGCTAGTTGTCCTTCTTAAACCCGGAACTCTTCTTATGATCAGAGTTCCCCTATTTCTTCTCATCGGAGCGATGAGAATTCTCATCCTCCCTTTTGCGCTTACCATCATCAGAAGTTTTGGCAGCCTTGTTTCTGACCACATCCAATGTGAGAGATAATGACAGATCTTCCGCTGACCTGAATGTAATAGGTCTCGATGCTTTCGCACTTGCCTTGATTTCTGGGGCTAGACCCCCAATAAAACGAGCTATACGCTTCGGTTCCGGTGTGATCAAGTAAGGAACCAATCAAGACATGGTATTGAAACTTTTAAGATATGCCTGACAATCTAAGTTTTTCATGACCAATGTTAAGAAATCAGTCTCGATTTTCTCAACTTCATGTTGAGGACAGTAATTTTCTGTGATAAGAGCAACAAACTGATCCCAAGTCAAGTTGTATAACGGGATCTTCCCCGTAGCTTGGATAGTGACCTCCACCAAGCTAGAGCTTCTCCTTTAAAAGACTGTGAAACAAACTTCACAATGTCTTGCTCTGCACATCCACTAAGATATAGCCCGTAGGCATTTCATCACTAAGGGATGTTTATGATATGATCATCTTATCTGATGATTTGAGCCATGATTTCTAAATCATTAGGCTAGATAGGAAATTGGAAGGATCCAATATAAGGATGACTTGTGTGATTTTATTGAATCACATTTGCCAGGACTGCTAACATGTTTTCAGATGTTAACAAGGGTCTAAATCTCAAAAAGGTTTTACCATCTAGGCCATGTCTAAATGACATATAGGCTAGGTTATACCTCCAAGATTTTCTTTCAATATTCAATGGCAGATCAATTTCAAAAAGGAATGATATTTTGATTTATTTTATATGTTATATTTATACATATAAGGACAAATAAAACTTTAAATTAAAACATTCCATCAAATCGAAAAAAGTACATAGATGCCCTAAACGGGACTTTCAAACCAGAATTTGTCCACATAGGGACTAAAAGATAAATATGTCATTATAAGGACTAATAAAGAAATGAAATGCAACAAAAGAGTTTCTTCTTCACTTTATTTCCGGAAATTTTCTCCTTGGTTCCCTGTGTGAGGTACGAATACTGAAGGCTTTGGTGGGTAGTCCAAATCTTCTATATTGGGAATCTTTGCAAAAGTGGAATCCAAGGATTCTATGGTTGATGAATAATACGGGCCACGAATAAGGTCAGGATAGGTATAATCGAAGTTTGGGATTCCAAGACTTGGAGGTAAGAAATATGAGTCCTTTGGGTCCATAGGTATTTATCTTTGGAGCGGGAGCTTTAGGGACAGCTGGTATGAACTCCTCCGATGTTGGCTTCTCATTTGAAGTTTCAAAAGTCTTGGGTACAGTATTTGAAATATGGTTAATGGGTTCAAAAGGTCCTTTCTCTATACTGGTCGTATACTAATTCGAGCAGTAGTACGAAGCTTTTCATTCTTAAACTTCGGATTTGGAGAGCTTCCACCAATGGCAGCTTTGCTCGGCGACACGATCCTGAGATGCATAAATATCGAAAACAATGTATACATATAATTGGGATGAGATTATTCCTAGTTCATGTCTAGACTCGGAAGTCAATGAATGTGCTACTGTGTCGTTGAGATTAAACACAAAAGGCTAGTGTTTAATTCACTCAATGTTGGCTCTGATACCAACCTGTCACACCCCGATATTTCCACATATTACCGGTGGGCCCAGTGGGGAGTATCGTGACGTAGTTGATATCATCATAGTCAAATAATCACAGTTCAATGCACAGCGGAAGTCTAAAGTAAATATATTACAAACCGATTCAAAAGTAACATCAATATTACAAATGAATTGTAAGATGGATCCACAGGCGGATCTTAAAACAGAAAGATAAACACTGTTCAACACACTTTAGACGTCTAGAACTTGCAAGATTCCCTATTAACGCCCTGAGTTCCCAGCCAATTACGTACAGTAACTGTCACTTAATATTTTTGGAAAATACATCAGTTTACACTGGTAAATACAATTAACTGACTCTTTTGAAAACATTTATGAAAATTGATTTAAATGCACAAGGCACAAATATCCGTTTATAACTTGGGACAATTATATGAAATAATCTTGTATACAGATTTACATGTTCGTTATACATTCAGGTCCCGATGTAGAAACCGAATCAAGATTAACAGACACACCACAAGTATAGGCCCATAAGAGAGTGAGATACCGTTTTTCTTACGCAACTGTCAGGTGTATGCCTACACCCCGTGCTTAAGACGTGGCCATTTCTTAATAATGATGCCAAGAATATCCGGGACAGGTTAAAACGGGTTACCTCAATAATTTAACCACTATTCGATTAAACATTCAATACCCGACCAAGCGGTATTATTATAATACCGTATCCCAAGCCCGTATAGGGAAAATAAGTTAAAAGTATTTACCTGAGCTAAAATGTAATTTTATTCTCAGCCGTATATTCAAATCAGCAAGCACAAGTACCTCTACTGGGGCTCTCAATCTGGAACGAAGGTTTTATTAACCTATTAGATTCCTAACGGGTCTTACTTAAGTTTAAACTTAGACCGGTTAGTTTTAACGAAAGGTTTACGGTTCAAAACGCAAGATTAAGCGAAGACCGGATTAGAATGTGATTTAGACCCGACAAGTTTGAAGACTTATATAATATGGGTAAACTAAACACATTCTGGATTTTGAAGTAAAAAATGATAAGGTTTGACCCGTTTCGGTCAATTTATGCAAAGTAGTTACATAAACCGTACCGAACGCGAAAAATGCATAACGGGTAACCAAATGAGTCATGAACAAGTTCCACAAGTTAATATGCTTTTAATATGTTGTGATATCAGTAGAATATCTTCCATTATGCCCAAAAAGATGTTTAAAACCAATTTAAGCCCCGTAGGGGTGATTTGGTCATTTTAATGATTATAAAAGAGGTTAAATAGTAATCTGAGGTTCTGGTCTAAAATGATAAGTAAAAATATTTATTTTAATAAGTTATATCAGTAAGATATCATATATATGTGAAATTTATCATTTATGACCAAACTATGCACCGTAGGGGCATTTTGGTCATTTCACATAGGCTTTAAGGGTCAAATTTGGAAATCTGAGTTCAAAACTTTTATTTACTGTTAAAGTATAAAAATTTATTCATAACATCAGTAGGTATCAAACTTTAGGTGCCTAATATGGTTTTAAACCATACTATGCGCGTAAATCGCATAAAAGTCGATATTTGACGATATTCGGGTTGATTAAGGAAATCTGAGATTTTGATCAGCCTTTACTGTTTAAAATAACTTATTTAATATAAAAAATTAGTAGAAAAAGGTTTGGTATGTAAAGGATATGTAAAACTCATTTTATTAGCGAAAAGGGCATTATCGTCAATTACCGAGTCTATGCGAGAACCCTATGTTATGATCAGTTTAAAAATAAATAAAAATCTCCAAAAATCCCAAAATATTATATTACATCAGTGGGTAAAAGGTTTGTTGTCAGAATTTGAGTTAGATAGGTTTTATGCCGAAATTGCCGTTTAATTAATAATAAGGCTTTAATTTACGATATTGAGCATAACTCCCATTTTAGACCACGAACTGATGTGAAATTTTAAGGACATGTTTATAAATTAGTAACAAAGGTTTTGTTTCCTCTCACATTTTCAAAGATCTCGTTTTAATATCAAAAGGGCATAATAGTCAACTTTAAGCATATAACAAAAACATGCAATGAACTAGGATTTCTATGGAACCATGTTGTATAACCTTGAAAGGTTATACTAACCTATAATACGGTCCTAAAGGAATCCTAAGGCATATCTAAACTAATCTAAATCGGGTCAGAACTGAAAGTCAAAGCAAAAGTCAACTTTTACGACCTTCGGTTCCGAACCGAGCCTACACTCAGAATTGTCAGGTTGAACATCCCTAGACATGTTCAATTAATATTTACCTGGTTATTAAAGTGACAAAGCTGATTTTATTGCCTTTGCATCATTATTTATGAATTTTATTTAAAGACCGACTCATTAGACTTTTATTTTAATTACTTTGACCCGACAATTAACTAAGCAAACGTGGTAATTAGGAGGTATAGTCACAAGAGACTATAACCATCGTGATTACGCTCATGTTACGAAGTTCAAACGGACTTCGTGTTGACCATTGACTAGTCAAAGCAGAAAGTCAAACACTGTTTGACTTTTGTGCTAAAAACGCACAAAGGTACGAAAGAATACTTACAAGAGGTCCAAGCTATGAAGGTTTGATCTAAAAATTCTCAGGTATGAAGTGTATAACTCCAACTTAGAGAATATGATTAGATCAAGTGTGAATTGCAAATGAAAATCATGGGGGTATATATAGTTTTCGGGCCACCGTTAGGATCGTTCATCGATAAACGAGCTTCGATCTTGGCCTTACAAGTGTGCCCATAGTTTTATAATACCATGGGTGCCCCAAAACAGCCCCTAGATTGTTTCAAAACCATTTGCAAAACAAGAAAACCCAGCTGCTGATTGAAATCAGCTGTTTTGCTGATCTAATGCACTTGTAATTCAGCAAACAGTTTGCTTATTTACAACTTCGGTCCCTTCAAGTGTTTAAGGCCCATTTTAACATGCTTAAAGCCCGTTAAGCAATTTTCAAGGCACTACAATGATGCCTAAACATAGGGAACATAAAACATGCTCAAAAATATGCCGGATGTCGGTTCGTTTGGTCGTACGATCACGTTATTCGATTAATTACGACGAAACACGAACGGACGCAAAAAACGATCCAAATTACGCGACGAATGGAATTTTATCATGCCAATCACTAAAATAAAATATTTTAATGATTACATAAATTTTTGGATGTCCGGATATATTCAGAACGTAAGATATGCGCAAAAATGCAAACTTATGCGCTTTTTGACGCTTTTAGCCCCTGTTTGACTTAAAAGTTTATTTTTGCACACCGGACCCCTCAAAGCCTATTTCTAAGCTATGTAAAGGATATTTATAGTATGTTTAACTTATGGTCAAGTTCCGGAATGTTCTCTACCATTCGATTCGTTATACTTTTGCAGTTTGACGCAAATATTCCTTTAATCGCACAAAGTAGCGCGAAATGTCGTTTAATGCTATCCAAGCCTTTCGTGCCCCGTAATGGGTATTCCCAAGCATGTGTTTAAATATTACTATGCTCCCGTTTGCTTAATTGGTCACCAAAAGGCGTAGATTCAAAAGTTGACGCTTTTGGTCCCTCTAATGCGCAAACTTGCGTATATCATCATTTAATAGCATCGAAGCCTTATCTAATCCATATTAGGCATTATTGAGAGTATTATTAAACATCACATTGCTTTGGGTTCGTAAAAAGGTCATTCAGAGGTATAATTAAACATATTGACATTTTAAACCCCTTAAACTTGCGAAGTTGTGCGTAACGTCACTTAAAGGCATAAAAACCTTAGAAGGACAATATTTGGCATCCCCGAGAGTATAATTAACCATCATGAAGCTCTCGGTTTGTTAAAAGGTCACTCAGAGGTAAGAATTAACATGTTGACGCTTTTAACCCTTCATCGCGCAAACTTTCAATTAACTATGCAAACGGCTACTCTTGATCAACAAGTGGTTCATATGTGAATAGGAACACCGTGTAACGTCATTCGAAGGCTTATACTAAGCACGTTGACACTTTTAGTCCTTTCTCATTCAAAGTTTTCGATTTTTTGAAAAATTAGTCCCTTAAATTCAACATTTGACTTTATTAGGGTTTATTACACGTGTCAATACATCATTGGATGTGATTTTACGAGGTGTTACAATAACCATCGTGATTACGCTCACGTTGCAAAGTTCGATTGAACTTTGACTTGAACGATTTGTGGTCAAAGCAGAAAGTCAAACATTTTTTGACTTTCACGCTTGAAAAGCATAAACAAGCATGAAAGAAGCTTACAAAGGGTCCAAGCTAGGAAGCACTGAACCAAAATACTCATGTATGAAGCCTTAGCTTCAACATAGAGCAGAATTGATTCAATTTGTGAGGAATGAAGTGAAAAACCCAAGTCTATTTATAGTAAGTTTGGATTAACAAGATCATTCCAAGTGTTATGAGGATCAATCTTGGCGATACACTTATGGAACATGGTTTCTAATACAGTGGGAATCCAAAAACCAACCTAAGGTATTGAGAAAATTGCATAAAAGCCCTTGAATTTCAAGCTGGTTGCTGAAACTGTTTTGCTGAAAAAGTGCATCTCCGGAAAAACATGGCAAGTGACAGGGATTCTGTCGTGACTCTCCTGGCCTGTCAGCCAGAAAGCTTTCAGTTTTGACAGTTTTGGTCCTTGCATGCTAAAAACTTGGTTTTAGACACGTTTAAGCCCCGTTAACCCCATTTCAAGGCTCCACAATGATGTTAAAGCATAGGGAACAAAAAATATGCTTGAAAACCTCTCGGATGTCAGTTCGTTTGGTCGTATGGTTGCGTTATTCGGTTAATTACAACGAAAACTCAAACGGACGCGAAAACGATCTAAATTTCATGACGAATGGTATTTTTGCATTCCAATCACTAAAATAAAATATTTTAATGATTACAAAAACTTTTGGATGTCCGGATATGTTCAGAACGTAAGATATGCGCGTAAATGCAAACTTATGCACTTTTTGACGCTTTTAGTCCCTATTGATCAAATAAGCTTATTTTCGCATACCAAACCCCTCAAAGCCTATTTCTAAGCTATCTAAAGGATATTTAAGGTATTTTTAGCTTATGATTAAGTTCCAAAATGTTTGTTACTGTACAAATCGGCATACTTTCGCAGTTTGTCAGAATTAGTCCCTACGATCGAATAAACTTGTTTTCGACACACCAAACCCTTCAAAACTTATTTCTAAGTTATGTAAAGGTTATTTAAGGTATGTTAAGCCTATATCACTGTTCTAGAGTGTTTGTTGCATTAAAATGATTACGTTTACGCATCAGTTTGCGTATAACTTTCCAGAAAGCGATTTAAAGCTTGAAATCGAACTAGAATCAAATCGTAAAATCGTCAAACACAATACACAAATATTAACACCAAAACACATTGTTTCATTGATAATTGATATTGTTTTACATCGTACATCGCTTACAGAGCACAGTTGGCACAGTCTCTCCTACTTTAGGAAATTTCGTCCTGAAATTTTAACTAGAGGAAACTTGTGAAAACAATTGCGGATATTTCGCTTTCATATGGTCCTCATGCTCCCAAGTAAACTCTGGGCCACGTTTGGACTCCCAGCGAACCTTTACTAATCGTATTCGCTTGTTCTTTAATTGCTTGACTGCACGGTCCATTATCTCCACATGTTTCTCGACAAAGTGCATTGTATCGGCTAAACACTTTCGTAAATTGGACACGTGAAATGTTGGGTGAATATTCCCAAGTTCAGGAGGTAGCTCTAGTCGATAGGCAACCTTTCCAATTCTTTCAACAATCTTAAATGGTCCAACATATCGTGGTACAAGTTTTCCTTTCTTTCCAAATCTCACCACTCCCTTCCAAGGGGATACCTTGAGTAGGACACGGTCTCCGACTTGAAATTCCAGGGGCTTGCGTCACATAACCGCATAACTCTTTTGACGGCTTCTAGCTGTGAGAAGATTATCGCGAATTTTCTTGATTTTGTCTGTTGTTTCCAGAATGAGCTCAGGTCCAGTAAGCTGAGCTTCACCGATCTCATTCCAACAAACAGGTGAATGACATTTTCGACCATATAAAGCTTCGAACGGTGCCATATTAATGCTAGCATGATAACTGTTGTTGTAAGAGAACTCGATCAACGGTAGATGAGAATACCAATTACCACCAAAGTCTATCACACATGCTCTAAGCATATCCTCCAATGTTTGTATCGTCCTTTCAGAGTGTCCATCTGTTTGGGGATGATAAGCAGTGCTTAGATTTAGTTGGGTTCCCATAGCAGATTGCATGGTATTCCAAAAGTGAGATGAAAATCGAGCATCACGATCAGATATGATATCCAAAGGAACACCATGTCGAGATACAATCTCATCAACATAAATCTTTGCAAGTTTATCAGCAGATAGATCCTCTCGAATCGGTATAAAATGAGCTGACTTCGTTAATCGATCGATAACAACCCTAATAGCATCGTGACCTCTAGATGTACGCGGTTACTTAGTGATGAGATCCATAGCAATGTTCTCCCACTTCCATACCAGTATCTCTGGTTGTACAAGCAAACCTGATGGTCGTTGATGTTCAGCCTTGACTTTGAGACAAGTTAGGTATTTCGATACATACAAAGCAATATCCTTCTTCATACCAGGCCACCAGTACTTGTAGGATCGGGGAATCGATCAAATGAGTCGATCAGAAGAGTTCTAGATCAAATCAGAGGTGGAATTCAGTGATTTGATCTTCATTCAGCTTGATATGCACTTAGAAGTAGATTAAATGTTGTTTGTATTGATTTCACAACGTTCCAAGAGCTAGCGACACTTCGGCAGAGCTTCGCTACCGGAATCAGAATCGTTACAAATGAAGACCCAAGACCTCCTATTTATAGAGAAGCCAGACCGCACCAACTAGTCTCACATGACCTGGTCCAGATCGCCCGACCTGGTCCAGTCCGCACGAATTGGTCACTTCGTGTGAAGTGGCTGGTTCCAGGTTGTTTCCCGTTTCTCTCGTACAACGTGTCTTGGTCTATCAATTCTATTACATGACTCGATACAAGACGAAGTCAACAGACATATGCACTAACAAACTCCCCCTTGGATGATGACGAGTCTTCAGTGTGTCGAGTCTTCCGTCTTGATCAGTCTTCTCGCTCTCTCCAAAGTATCTTTCTCTGTAAGCATCCTCATCAATCTCTCTCTTCTTTTATCAAAATCTCAACCTGGCTCTATTCTCTCTCTAATTCTCTTCATCAGGTCTCTTGATTCCTTAAGTTTATCAGCATCAGCAGCTTCTATCTCGAGCTTTGTTCCAGAATCTGAGTCTGGCTCTTATGTCTTCAGACTCCCCCTTTCGATAAGCTGGGATCGCAATCTGGAATTCACTATCTACAGGCTTTCACATGTTCAGAAACGTCTCCTGGCTCTTCGTAGCAACAAGATCAGAAACCTAACTTTAATCTGCATACGCTTATGCGGAAAATCCTCAGGAGTCGAAACCTAGCTCTTTCAAAGCTTTTTACCTGCACATACTCTACCCAAAAGTAAATTTCACAATTTTTTAAATGTAACAATTTTAGAAACCACTTGAAGATATCATTCAATCATCATCAATAGTTATATCAAGTTCAACTTAATGACCTTGATTAACTAACACTTATCTTACTGATAGTTTCTCATATTATCTAAATATTTAACTTCATTTTTCATTTCAAAACACACTCTCCCAACCCACTGTTGTTCATCATGTTTAGCACTCGGAATTTTGAAAATCAGCTTTTCAACATCAGTTGTCGAAAATAAGATGAAATAAAATCTTTTTGAATTTTCAAAATTTTTATACTAAAACACATTCTTTTTGTTTTTTTAAGATTTTCAGTGTGTTAAAATGAACTAAAGAAATATTTACAGACAATATTTTTGTGAGTTTGTGTAAGAGGATCATATCAGTTTATGACAAATCACTAGCACCGTTGAGCTTTAAACACTTTAAGTTCTAAACGATTCAATTAGATTGTCAGTATACTGATCCACTTAAATTTTCACACAAAGTTCAACTGTTTCGAGATACGAATTTAGTGTTTTAAGCACTTAAACTTATTCGCGTGTCCCACCTCAGAATATAATCCCGTATCCAGACTCCTATATTCAGTCTTACAGGTGAATGTACACTAATGATATTTGTAAACGGGTAATGCGAGGCCATGAGAGCTCAGGTTAGAACTTCCGTTCAGACAAAGAGATGATGGCTCGACTTTTAGGTGTGTCCCGTTTGGGGATCTTTTCTTCAACAGCACATGATTAGCATTTTTCAATGTTTCATCATTTTTATGCTGAGGGTGAGCTTTATAATTAAAGCAGTGCAGAGTATTATACGAGAACTAGGCTATTGCTCCCGCAAAATCAGAAGTCCCGGTACAATACCCCATATATCATCACGCACAAAGACCTAGTATTTCAGAAATAGAAAACTTCAAACAGGATTTCAGGGGTTACCTATATATCTGAGAAATGTTCCCCACGAGATAAGTAAGTATTTGATATTTAGGTTTATATCTCGAAAACAATCTACTAAGCGTGTAAAAACCTACTGGCATATCATCAGTGAGACCGTTTATCACATTTTAACTTTCCAATTCTTTAGCGTACTGTGATTGTCTATTGATGTACTATCATTTCCTCTTTTACACAACAAAACATATTTTTTATTTTTCGATGTTTTTGGTTTTTAGATTTTATCATGTTTTTAGATTTTTCAAATTTTCAAAATTTCTAAAATTTTTTACTCCCCCTAAAATCAAAAATATGTTTCAATTTTTGATTTTCCGGGAAAATTTGAAAATATTACTTTTATTTTCAATAAATTGTACAAATAAAATGACAAACTGATGTGAATTGCTTCAATTCGCCATCCTCTTGGTGTAAAAAATCAGAACTCCCCCTGACAACAAACTATTTTCCCATAAAGTTTTCAAAACACTTAAGTTTGTTTTAATCAAAATAGTTTTTCTAGAAAATTAGTTTTGTTGATTTCACAAACATCATGGGGTTTAATTCATCATTTTGTTCTTTCAACAGCTTATAAATGAATCCCTTTTTTCTTCTTTTAACCACTTGTACAAACTATCACTTGTAGATTTTTTCACAAAAACATTTTTCAAGAATGATGCCGATTCATGCTCCACGATTACCAACTTGGGAGCTCCGGCAAGTCAGGATTTTCAGTTAAAGAGATTCACCCAAGCCTGACGGTCCTTGGGTGATTCCGAGACATCATCACTCAGTTTCTTTCCTTTCTTATTCTTTTCATAGAATTCCTTTACCCCTTTGACATTCCCGTCAACCATTTTTCCAAAAATATTTAGAACTTTGGGGTTAAAGGCTTTTTCAACATCAAATTCTTTCTTTTCAGAAAAGAATTGATTTGAAATCTCAACTTTGCCAATTTTTTGCTTTAAGTTTCCGTTTGACAATGGTGGAAAAGTTGCATCATCCATTGTCGGAACGGAATTATCCCTTTTTAGCTCAACTGGTGACTCCTCTGACTTTGATGAGTCAGATTCATTGACAGAAAATGGCTCATTTGCTTCCGAAGAAACAAATTCATCGCCAGATTTAACATCTGATTTCTTAACAACCCACTTTTGATTGTTAAGATTCACATTTCTTTTATAAAAACGTTTTGAACTCTCACCAACCTCAAATTTTGAATTTTTTAACACTTTAAATTGTTCAGTTGGTGGTTCATTATCAACCAACTTCTCTTTCAAGTTTTCAGAGACTCCCTGTTTTGTTTTGGTTGCCTTTGGACAGTTCCAAGAGATGTGACCAACTTTTTTGCATTGATAACAGGTTCTCATTTCCTTCTTCTGAGCAACATCATTCTTCATTCCCTCTTGCTTCTTAGCAAGGAATTCTTTGTTCGTCTGCTTTATGAACAAATTCTCTTTTTCTTCTTCAGAAGATGTTCCTGATACAAAAACAGTTTTTGGTTTATAAATTTTCTAATTTTTATGATTTTCAGGTGGAATAAAACCTAATCCTTTCTTTTTGAAATTACTGTTATGGTTTGGTTTCTTTCGATAACCCGAACCAGAACTGTAACTTTTTTTCTTGTTCAATCTTTGTTGAACTCTTGAAGTGTATTTTTTAGGTTTTTCAGTAAGATTTACATCTTTTATTTCAGAAATATTAATTTCTGTTAATTTGAAAACCTTGTTTATCATTTCAGTTTTAACACCTCTTATTGGAAATTCTTCATCAGAATATAATTTGTTGGAGTCATTCAAAGTATATGCTACTTTGAATGTTTCATCATTCAAATTATTTTGTGACATCAGAAAATCATTATTGTAAACCCTTTTGTCATTTTCAACTGTTGGACTTAAAGTGTCAGACTTTGTCTTTGACTTTGACTCCTCGGTTTCATCTTTATCTAACACATGATCCACCACTTTCTTAATCAACTCAGATTGTTGATCAGTGCCAGATGCAGTGAATGTGATGTCAATATTATCTTTCAATCCATCTGAAGGTTCAGATTCCCACTTTAAATTGGTTGCCTTTTTGACTCTTTCTGAATTAGGATTTCGTGGAGAATATCCTTCTTCAAGCGGAGGTGGACACTTTGTATAATTGGTACTATGTTTCTTACTAGTATCCTTTACTTCAGGTTTCTTCTCTTCAAACGCTTCCATGCCTTCTACTGTAGGGTAAATCCTGTCAATAACGTAAGAAGCACATGAATAACTTTTCAATAACCTGTTTACCCTCTCAGTTTCTATCCTCTGAGTTTCCAATTTTTTTTTCAAGTTCAGCACATTTCTCAATGTACTGATTGATGATTTTCTGCTTTGTCATGAACGCTCCATTGAGTGTCTTCATAGCTATCTCTTGTTCATTGCTTGACTTGCTATATTGATTCATAGCTTTGTTTAAAACATCATAAGATTCTTTCAGTCTGTTCATGTTATGAATCAATTTGTTGTTGTGCCTTTTCACAGTATCACAATTTTCACACTTCTCAGGTATCTTTTCAGTATCTGCTTCCTTCTCAACCTTGATAGCTGGAATTTCTATAACCTGCTTCTTTACTACTCGAACATTTTCCTTAGGTTTGACCTTTTCTTTAACAGTTGCTGCTTTATGATTCTTCTTTTTCGCAACTTGTCTTTCTTTGATCTCTTCCATTTTACCTGCAAAATACAAATTATACCTATCAGGTGATAATTCTCTTTTATAATATTCAAGTTTTCGAATTTCTTTACTATCATCATCACTCTCTTCATCTGATGAGTGATTAAAGATTGGTTCTTTTTCTGAAGTCTCTTCTGTTGAAACTGATTCTTCTTCTTTCTTTTTAGGACTGAATTGCTGAGATTCGTAATAAGCATACACTAATTCATCTTCAGCAGTTGAATCTTCAAAAATTTGAGCAACAAATGCTTTAGATCTGTTAGGATCATAATGATCCCAATTAAAACCTTCTGGAATTCTTTCATCTTCTTGATGAACTAGATAAGCTTTCTTTGATGGCTCTTTGATCAGATCCTTCCTAGCAGGTGAAGTTTGCAGCGATTGTTGTTGATGCGGCTATTGAGCAATTTGATGATAAATCGCTTTTCGATGATAATCATTGTTGCCGAATGGATTTTGAGCTCCACTTGCTTCGCGATTTGTGCATTCTCGCTTAAAGTGCCCCTTCTCCCTGCAACAAAAACAAGTAACTTTAGATTTATCAAAACCTAAAGGTGAAGTTCCAGCATCACGGAAATCATCTCTTCCAGTGATCTGTTTAAACTTCTCAGCTCTTCTCAACACACTAGCCATACACCACTTTATATCCATTAGTTCCATCTCTTCAGCATCAATCTGATCATAATCCTTTTTGGTCAACATTGGATTACCAATCCTTCCGGCTACCAAACTTTCATAAGACTCTAATACGGCCACCAATAAAGACATATGACCTTTGGAAACCTCTTCCGAGAAATTTTGACCATTCTGAAGATCTAATGCAATGTTGCATTGTAGTACTTGGCCATTATTGTTGTATGAGCTTTGTGGTTTAGAATTGGTTGCTGAAAAATTTGGATCAAATGATGGATATGAGGAGAATCCATTATTGTTGTTCGATCCTTGAGATGACCCTCCAGAAGAACTGTTTGCGTTAAATGCAGTTTCGATCTTTGGTGCAATGTTGGTCTTATCAATCGTACTTCCTTTGTAATACAAACCAATTTCCTGTTCACCATTAGAATTCTTCATTTTCTCCATCTTCCGTTGTTCCATCTCTTGAACTTTGAGTTTTTCGATAAACTTGCTCAGCGATAGATTCGCAAATTCACCATTATTCTTCAAAATCATAAGATACGTGCCCCAAACATCTTGTGGTAACGCATCGGCCAACTTTTCAACCCATTCTTCTCTATCTTTCTTGATATCCAAACGCTTCATGTTAACCACCAAATTGCAATATCTTTCTATAATCATTTTGGTGTTTTTAGTTTTCAATCCACGAAATAGATCAAATTCTTTCTTCAAAAGCGATTTTTTGTTCTTGATCATGTCTAAACTTCCAACAAATTTCATTTTTAGTGCTTTCCATATTGAGTGTGCACTTCCGTTGTGTTGCAATAAAATCAAGATGTCTTCCTTAATGGCTTGTTGCAATATACTGATCATCATCTTTTCACTTTTGTATTTCTTTTTCTCTTGGTCATCTAAATATTTAATAGCAACAATCTCTCCATCTTCATCAATCGGTCTAACATATCGTTCTTCAACACATTCCCACGCCTCTAAGTGATTAGCTTGAACCCAATTTACGAAACGTTCCTCCCATCCGTTATACTCCTTGATATTCATGAGCTTAGGCGGTTTTTGCATGGTGCCCATTTCATTTTCTAAGTTCACGTTCTGAGCCATAGTGATCAGGGTAGCAAATGCGTTGTAAAATTCAGAATCCATATTTCAATTTTAAAAAATTCACAATGACTGATTGTTCAAAAGAGCTGAGTTTTCAAACGTTTTGTTAATTCAACTCGTATGACCTGGTAAGATTTCAAACGATCTGGGATTGAAACGAGCTGGACTTTTCAAACGGTCTGATAATCTGACACTCCGTACGAACTGAAGACACTTCGTGCGATCTGGTAATATAATCCAAATGACCTGGTCACTTTCAAGCGACCTGGTAAATTTCCAAATGGTTTGGACCACTTCGTGCGAACTGATTCAACTACCAAATAGCCTGGTTCAAATCGTTCGACCTGAGAGAGATAATTTCACACGACCTGACTGATTTCAAACGATCTGACAAGTGTTTCACACGATCTGGTCAATTTTATCAAGTTTTAGGTTGATTTTAGTTATGATTTATTCACGGATTGATTAAAACAGTGTTTTACGTGTTATATGTCAAAATCAGATCATTTTAACTGTAAAAACTCAGTAAATTTGATGAAAAAGAGTAAAAGAATGAGTAGAAATCAGATTTATCCGTGAAAACAAGCTGAAATGGTAAGAACTCTTCTTCCTGAGCTCTGATACCACTTGTAGGATCGGGGAATCGATCAAATGAGTCGATCAGAAGAGTTCTAGATCAAATCAGAGGCGGAATTCAGTGATTTTATCTTCTTTCAGCTTGATATGCACTTAGAAGTAGATTAAATGTCATTTGTATTAATTTCACAACGTTACAAGAGCATGCGACACTTCGGCAGAGCTTCGCTACCGGAATCATAATCGTTACAAGTGAAGACCCAAGACCTCCTATTTATAGAGAAGCGAGACCGCACCAACTAGTCTCACATGACCTGGTCCAGGTCGCACGACCTGGTCCAGGTTGCAGACCTGGTCCAGGTCGCACGACCTGGTCCAGGTTGCAGACCTGGTCCAGGTCGCACGACCTGGTCCAGTCCGCAAAAACTGGTCACTTCGTGCGAAGTGGCTGGTTCCAGTCTGTTTCCCGTTTCTCTCGTACAACGTGTCTTGGTCTATCAATTCTATTACATGACTCGATACAAGACGAAGTCAACAGACATATGCACTAACAAGTACTGAGTACGAAGGTCCTTGTATATTTTAATCAGCACCAGGATGGATGGAGTATCGAGACTTGTGAGATTCGTCCATCACTAAAGTACGAAGATCGTCTTGTTTCAGAATCCATCAACGATTCTTGAAGTATAGTAACCCATCGTCTTTTGTTTTGAGTTTTAGCTCAAGTTGACTTGGTAATTCCTTACCCATCAGATCTTGTGTAACACAAGTTTGTTGAGCTTAAGAGACACGAGTTTGAATATCAGATAGAGTGCAAACAAAATTAAGCTTGACTCGTTCCCTTCGACATAGCGCATCGGCTACGACATTCACCTTACCAGGATGGTAGCGAATTTCGCAATCGTAATCGTTCAATAGCTCAACCCAGCGTCATTGTCTCATGTTTAGCTCCTTCTGATTGAGAATGTGCTGGAGACTTTTGTGGTCTGTGAAAACCACACATTTCATGCCATAGAGATAGTATCTCCAGATTTTGAGTGCAAAAACCACGGCACCTAACTCAAGATCATGAGTGGTGTAGTTCTTCTCGTGAACTTTCAGTTGTCTTGATGCATAGGCTATAACTTTGCCTCGTTGCATGAGAACACAGCCAAGGCCTAGATTTGACGCGTCACAATAGACAATGAAATCATCGTTTCCTTCGGGCAAAGATAAGACAGAAGCATCACAGAGTTTTCGTTTCAGCGTTTGGAAAGCTTCCTCTTGTTTGGGTCCCCACTCAAAAGGCTTATTCTTCTAAGTCAAAGTAGTGAGAAGAACCGCAATCCTTGAAACGTTCGAAATAAATCATCGATAGTATCCAGCAAGACCAAGAAAAGAACGAACTTCTGTGGGTGTTGTAGGTGTATTCCAATCCTTAATAGCAGCTATTTTGGAAGGATCCACGTGAATACCCTGCTCGTTAACTATATGACCCAAAAATTGAACTTCCTTAAGCCAGAATTCACAAATGGAGAATTTGGCGAATAGTTGTTCCTTCTTTAAGAGTTCCATCATGAGACAAAGGTGTTGTCCGTGATCGGCTCGAGACTTCGAATAAACAAGAATATCGTCAATGAATACAATGATGAACTTGTCTAAATAAGGTTTACAAACCCTATTCATTAAGTCCACGAAGATAGCTGGGGCATTCGTCAAACCAAAAGGCATGACAGTGAACTCGTAGTGACCATATCTCGTGCGGAAGGCAGTTTTGGGAATATCTTCTTCGAGTACACGAAGCTGATGATACCAGAACGCATATCGATCTTGGAAAAACATGTAGCACCTTGCAGCTGATCAAAGATATCATCAATTCATGGTAGGGGATATCGATTTTTGATGGTAAGCTTATTAAGCTCAATATAATCGATACACATTCGAAAAGACCCATCTTTCTTTTTCACAAACAGGACCGGAGCGCCCCAAGGTGAATAACTCGGTCAGATGAATCCTTTATCAGATAACTCTTGAAGCTGTTTCGATAATTCTTGCATCTCAGATGGTGTAAGACGATAAGGTGCTTTCGCAATCGGGTTGGCATTAGGTACTAGATCAATATGAAATTTGACTTGACGAACTGGAGGCAAACCAGGCAGTTCATTAGGAAACACCTCTAGATAATCACGAACAATCGGAATATCTTGAATACACTTGCTCTTGCCTTTCTCCTCTGTGACATGTTCCAGAAAGGCAACATATCCTTTTCATAAATAGCTTTGGGCTTTAGTACACGACATGAGTTTCAATCCACCAGATGGCTTCTCGCCATGAACCTCTAAAACCTCACCAGACGAAAGAGGAATACGAACAATCTTATCGAAATAAACCACCTCAGCATGATGTCTAGTTAACCAATCCATCCCTACGATAATATCGAAACTTCCAAGTTGCATCGGTGTGAGGTCAATAGGAAAAAGATGGTTATCGAGGTTCAATTGACAATCGTGAATAATAGATTCGAGTACAAGAGGTTTACCACTAGCAACTTCAATAGATAAGGGTTTCCTTATTTTAGTTCTAGGCATCGCAAGTAAAGGCTCAAACGATAACGAAACAAAACTTCTATCGGCACCAGAATCGAAAAGAAAAGATGCAGGTTGATGGTTAACAAGGAACGTACCATTAACAACCTCGTTGTCAGCTCGAGCCTCATTAGCATTCAGATTGTACGCTCTTCCACGAGCGAGATTGGCATTCGCATTGACCAGTTTTGGGCATTTGTTGCGGAAGTGACCCATCGCTCTGCAATTGTAACATGAACCAGGTGGGAATCTAGCAGCATTTCCCTGAACTGGAGCCTGTGTTGGATTCTGAGCAGCTTGGTTCTGACCCAAACGACAGATGTTGGCTCTGTGCCCAAGTTTACCACAAGTGGTACACTGTGTACAAGCTTGTTGGGCAACATGATGACCATTGCACCGAGTACAGTGAGGTGCAGTACCAGCTTACGGTTTCTTGGCAGGAAGTTGTGCTGGTGGGTTCTGAGCGTTTTGGTTGGTGACAACAAAGTTTTGGGAAGCCTTGCGCTTCCTCGATCTCCTTGATGATTCCTCCTTTTTCTTACCCTTACCCTTGTCTTGTGTGTTATCAGCTGACTTCTTTTTGTCACCCTTGTGGGTCAGTTTACCTTTTTGACTTGAGACTCAATCAGAGTTACAGCCAATTCAATCGCCTGTCGCACAGTGGTAGGATTACTACCAATTACAGTGTCTTGCACAGAATCGGGCAGACCATCGATATACCTCTCAATCGCTTTTTCCAACGGGGTACCAATAGTAGGACACAACAAACTCAGCTCCTCATAACGATCCATGTAAGCACGGTGTTTTCCCCCATCTTGTTTCAGATCATCGAATTCTCATTCCAAAGCCCTAATTTCGTGACGGGGACATAACTCTTTCATCATGAAAGCCAGAAGCTCTTCCCAAGTTTGTACCATTACCACATCGGCACCCCTATCACGCATCACACCGTTCCACCATGTAAGAGCACGCTTCTCGAAAACACTGGATGTAAACTTAACCTTTCGTTCATTCAGACACTGAACATGTCTAAATGTGCTCTCCAGACTCTCGAACCATTGTAGGAGCGCAGTTGCTCCTTGAGACCCAGAAAACTTTAGTGGTTTAGCCGAATTAAACGTTTTGAAACTACATTGAGCATTGTTGTTATTGTTCGCTTGATTAATCTGAGTTATTAGGTTCAGAATCACGGCAGCCATTTGCTGAGCGACAAGGGCTGCGATTTCGACGTTAGATTGAGGTTGTGCATCTCGTCGAGGAGGCATTTTCTAAAAAGAACAAGGAAACATGAGAAACGAGTGAGATCGATAATTGGATAAACAAAAGAGGTATTGAAAACATTAACAAAACATAAGGAAGGCGACATTCATTCGTTACCTCGAAGAAACAAACGACACGCAGTGACTAATCAAAGTAAATGGGTCAAAATAATGTATCCCGAAGACCTGCTTTAGCCTATAAGTGGACACTCACCCCAAGAGTTCCCAGGTAAAAGTGACTGGTCCGATTATGTGGATTTGTACGAACACTCTACCTTAGACAGAAAACCCGAGGTACAGGCATCACCCCTTCCAGATTGCACGTGTTCACATTATCTAGACCCAAACTTTGATGAGATTTTGAAAATTCGAAAGGCACTAAGCCAAAAATGAATCATCCGAGGGTGGGTGATTATTTTCAAAATCGTTTTGTAAACTTTGAAGGTTCAAAACCTTATAACAAATCATCTAGGAATAGATGATTGATTTTCAAAGCGGATTTGTTATTCGTGTTCTCGTTGTGGTTATCACCTAATGATAGGTGATGGTATTGTTTTAAAATATAAACGTAAGAAAACTCGCGTTAGGGTCCTAGAAAAGTTGTAGTCTAGGTCAAAGCATTACTAATAACCTAATTCCCTATAACCATGAGCTCTGCTACCGACTCTTCTGTCACACCCCGACCGCGTAAAACAACAAAACCGCGGCGGAAACGTCGGGGAGTGGAGCGACAGAATTATTGTTTTACTACCATGGATTCAAAAGTTTCGTTTTATTTAATTATTAAGAATTTACATTGTCTTAAAGTTAAAACAAACAAGTTCACATCTCGACTATTATCGTTATTAAGTCACTAAGGCCTTGTCCAGTCCTAAGTGAGCATGCATCCTAGTCTCAATCAACATCATTCGACACCACCTGAAACATATGTAAAAATAAAGTCAACAAAGAAATGCCGGCGAGCACATAGGTTTTGTGAGAGTGTCGGATTCATGGATCGTTTATATGTTGCAATACCTCATTAGACTACAAGAGTCGATAATTGAAAACCTTGTTTTGAAAAGAGTTTGATATTGCAATATAAATAACCAGCTCAAAATAACTTGGTTATAGTTTATAAAATTCGTTTCCATGGAATCTTGACCCAAAACATTTGTTTAAGTAAACCAAATTGTAAATCGTTCTCGTAATAAAACTCGTATGGTTTATATCGTATAGTAAACATCGTTGCGTGACATCGTTAAAAATCGTTCGTCCAAGTGAACTAAATAACGCCACGGAATGTAATATGATAAAAGCCCTTATATATAAGAAGTACCAGCGGCGTATCTATCATGCTTTTATCATGTTACACCCATCCCGTTATCTAATCACATACCAAAAACCAATCGTTTAAATCGTTCAACTCGTTCGTGTTATAGTCCATCGTTCATTTGTTTAAATAGTTCAAATCGTTCTAAATCGTTCAAATTATTCATAATCGTTCAATTGTTCAAATCGTTCTCATTCAAATTGTTCTCGTTTTAATTATGAAAACTAACTTTTGGTCGTCTCGCTTATAACATTCAAACCTTCGCAGCTTGTCCGTCGTTCAACTCGTATTAACAAACCACCAAAGGGTAAGTTAACAGTCATCAGGTTCAGTTGTTACCCACATAACCCCCATACATAACCATGGTGGCTGTTCGATAACGGGATTTGTCAGATCCTATGGTACCATAACCTAATACTGGTTGGCTTGATCATTGTTAATGAATGTTATTGGTTATATAAATATGTCCAATAAGTTCGTTCACATTATCGAAATCGTTATTGTTTAATATAAACCATAGTATTCGTTTTTGAAATCATCGTTAAAAGCATCAAAATCGTTTAACACATATAAATCACCCCAAAACAATCAAAAACAGTAAAAGAGGGGAACTATGTACTCACATTGATTTGCAAAGTATCCTTGATCTAATGAACTTAACAAAGCTCGGCTAATCAAGGAAATCAAGTAGTACCTAGTAATCGGATCGCTAGTTAATAAATCGACACCTAAATCAGAAGATCAGGTAGAATGAGGTCTCGTAAACCAAATGAGTATTGGAACTCATGTGATATGGTTTAACGAAGCCTACATTCTAAATTGGAACCTATCCTAAGTGCTTACGACCCGTTACGACCCATTAAGGTAGCTTACGCTACTTTAACGCGTCGTTCGCGCGAATGCGCGTTCGAGACGTCTAACTAGTCCTATGACAAGTATTATATTCCCTAACATGTTTAAATATGTTTCATAATCAGTTTAAGTGACAAAATTTAGGTTACGTATGCTTAAATACAAATTATGCATGAAAAGGGCATTTTGGTCATTTTCCTAAGGCATATAAACTACCTATCATACAACTAATTAAAATAAGTGACCATAAGGTATAACCTCGGAAGGTTATTCCCTATACAACTATGGTCACAAAATATGCTTGGTCGGATCCTAACGATCGACTAAACGGGTCGGGTTCGAAAGTCTAAGCGGTTATCAAGACCGCTTGACTTAGGACCCTATACAAGCACTAAACTAAAAGTGACGAGTTAAACATGTTTAACCAAGTTAGAAAACAGGTTTGATATCAAAACAAAGTGTTTTGATACCTGAAAATAGCTTCGTCGCAAAATACACATAAACACGTATTTTGACCGAAACTTTGACTCGTCACTTCGACTAATCAACGTGGTAATCAGTAGGTATAGTCACAAGGGACTATAACCATCGTGATTACGCTCACGTTGCAAAGTTCGATTGAACTGTGACTTGACCAATTTGTGGTCAAAGCAGAAAGTCAAACACTGTTTGACTTTCACGCTTGAAAAGCATAAACAAGCATGAAAGAAGCTTACAAAGGGTCCAAGCTAGGAAGAATTGAATCAAAATACTTAGGTATGAAGCCTTAGCTTCAACTTAGAGCAGAATTGATTCAATTTGTGAGGAATGAAGTGAAAAACCCAAGTCTATTTATAGTAAGTTTGGATTAACAAGATCATTCCAAGTGTTATGAGGATCAATCTTGGTCATACACTTGTGGAACATGGTTTCTAATACAGTGGGAATCCAAAAACCAGCCTAAGGTATTGAGAAAATTGCATAAACGACCCTGAATTTCATGCTGGTTGCTGAAACTGTTTTGCTAAAAAAGTGCATCAGGTGTCACGCGGCAAGTGACAGGGATTCTGTCGCGACTCTCCTGGCCCGTCAGCCAGAAAGTTTTCAGTTTTGACAATTTTGGTCCATGCATGCTAAAAACTTGGTTTTTGAAATGTTTAAGCCCCGTTAACCCCATTTCAAGGCTCCACAATGATGTTAAAGCATAGGGAAAATAAAATATACTTGAAAACATCTCGGATGTCAGTTCGTTTGGTCGTACAGTTGCGTTATTCGGTTAATTACGACGAAAACTCGAACGGACGCGAAAACGATCCAAATTTCACGGCCAATGGTATTATTGCATTCCAATCACTAAAATAAAATATTTTAATGATTACAAATTTTTATTGATGTCCGGATATGTTTAGAACGTAAGATATGCGCGTAAATGCAAACTTATGCACTTTTTGACGCTTTTAGTCCCTTTTGATCAAATAAGTTTATTTTCGCATACCAAACCCCTCAAAGCCTATTTCTAAGCTATGTAAAGGATATTTAAGGTATGTTTAGCTTATGATTAAGTTCTGAAATGTTCGTTACTGTACAAATCGGCATACTTTCACAGTTTATCGGAATTAGTCCCTGCGATCGATAAACTTGTTTTCGACACACCAAACCTTCCAAAACTTATTTCTAAGTTATGTAAAGGTTATTTAAGGTATGTTAAGCCTATATCACTGTTCCGGAGTGTTTGTCGCGTTAAATTGATTACGTTTACGCATCAGTTTGGGTATAACTTTCTAGAAAGCGATTTAAAGCTTGAAATCGAACTAGAATCAAATCGTAAAATCGTCAAACACAAATTCACAAATATTAACACCAAAACACATTGTTTCATTGATAATTGATATTGTTTTACATCGTACATCGCTTACAGAGCACAGTTGTCACACCTTGCACCACCACACCGACCACCAGTACCATCAAGTTGCACTAGCCCCACTCGACCACAACCACCTCCACTGGACCGCCACCACCTTGCACCACCCTCACCCACTCTACACACACATTCGGCGGCCCACCTTGCACCAGCCCCAATAGAGTCAGTGGTCTCCATCATCATCCAAGTGTTGCACTAACACCATTCAGATGTATAATTTCTTATCAACACAATCATCGAAAAAATCAAACTTCTTACATAACAAGTCAACAAATACATCAATTCTTCAAAAATAGGCATACATACTAAATCTCCTTTCAAAACCACAAAAGTAATTGCAGATCACCATTCCAAAAATTAATTTTCATTTGAAAATTTAAACCCAATCAATTTGGAGCAAACCTTAAATTAGGATTTAGGGCAAACCATATATGGCAGATCGCCATCACCACAGGTCGTACGTCTTTTTAACGTGTTCTTCGATATTGCGCCACCCACCATCGACGGACCCTAGATTTTTTTTTATCGATGAAGCCCTAGATCTAAGTTATGGAGATGAAGGTGTGTTAAGACTGTTAAAGTGTGTTCAGATTTGTGGTAAAAAGTGAAGGTGTGGTGGTGGAGATGAAAGTGTTGGAGACGGTTGTGGTGGTGGTCGGCAGGTAATGGTGGTGGTGGGTGGTGTCAGCAGGTGGTGGTTAATGGTGTAACAACCTGACTTTTCGGATCGTTACCTATCACTGTCTTTTCTTTCGTAGACGCTTGTACTCTTGGGATTCGATTAACGCAATGGGCTAAAATATATTTTCAACGCATCTTATCGCATTTTACATTGCTTATTTAGACTAAACGCTAACGCAACGCAGACTCGAAACGCGGATTTAATTATATTATGTTTGTTATTTGTGTGATTATTTGTTGAATGTTATGTGGTTATCAACGCAACGCTTATACGCTCAAATGTTCACTCGCAACTCGATTAAACGCAACGCAACGCTTGACAAACAAACCAAAGTTGAAAAACTAACTCGTACAAACTCGGCCGTCCGAATGGCCTTCCTTCTGAATGGACATCCGCCCGGATGACCATCCGTCAGGATGACCATCCAACCGGATGGAGCCATCCGAATGCTGCCACTCGCCACCGACTTAAACCTCGCCCTTCCCCTATAAATACTAGTCGTACGCCTCATTTCAACACTTTAACACTCTCATCCGCTCCCCATGACCCTGTCACGATTCAAGGCCATTTTGTAAGCTTTTTCCCTCGAATCTCCTCTAATCTTCATCTCTAAACACTTCTACACCATCTTCTTCATCAAAATCACACACACACTTAAACTTTTTCCCGAAATCACCTGATTTGGACCTCTTGAAGGTGGTTTCCACTCGGTTGCTTATGCAAACTGTTGTGGAACACCGTTTGATCAAGATTGGTTCCAGATCTAAAAGATTTTCACACTTTTTCAACCTAATTATGAACGATTTCAACACTTTTCATCTGTTTTCAACTTTTATTCGATTTTACACAATATTGATGGAATCTTGACTCAATCAGACTCTCGACTCGTTCCTTAGAAGAGAGCCGGCTTGAAAATGGATTTCCACCGAAGAGATGGACTGATTAATGGGTCAAACATGAATCTTCATCAAGAACAGCGCATCTGTCCGAATGGGCTGAAACCATCCGACCGAATGAACTAGACTTGGTATTTTTTCCATTGCTTGACACGTCATCACGCCGTCTCCGTCAACTTAAAACATTTTTTTTACTTAGAAAATTTTATAAAACTTCAACTACAGGCCACAGCCTACTCGAATGGCCATCCGTTCGAATGGCCATCCGCCCGGATGACCTGACATTTATATTATCCATTGTTTAAACACTTTTAACTAAAATTTGAATTTTGACGATTCACAAACAATCAAATTCTATTCGAATGGCCATCCGTTCGAATGGGCATCCACTCGGATGACCATCCGTTCGAATGGAACCCATCCGTTCGGATAGACTGTGAACACTTTTTACCCCACTGGACATGCTGTTCACGCTCTGTTCAGCCCTGAGGAAGACTTATGCTTCTATTTCCGTGCACAGGCTAATTCATCGCGCTCCCTTCAATCCAATCCAGATTGTGTTTACTCGTTAAACACACACTGTGAGTATACTCGAACCCATTTTCATTTAGATGCACTTTTGGGTGTTACATACGTTATATATCAAAACACAACACAACACAAAACGCAAACACTTTATGAACGCTAACCGCTTCCTCATGTTATACGTGATTTGTTGAATGCTTGTTACTATGCTTATACAGTGTTACACTAGACCGCCTCTAGCAACGATAGTACTATAGTTTGGACTCAGCACCTGTTGTGAACAGGGGTTGCTAGGGATCACATTACTTTACTTCACGTGTTCGCTTCGGTGAACATGTGTCGCCCATACTCTACAACGCAATCTCGTGGTTAGGTTGTATCATTATTGATAGTTACATGTTTCGCCCGTTACGTGTTACATGTTGGTTATGCGTAAACACTTTTCGTACTATTATTATGCAAACTTGTGTACTCACCTTTACTTTATGTATTGACTTTTATTTTACCGTATGTGACAGGTTGATTGGATGTTGTCCTGCAAACAAGTTAGGAGTCTAGAAACTCACTAAATAAAATCTGAGTTGTCGGGATGGAACTTGTTTTTGAGACTGAATATTTGTAATGACCATTATGCTCTATTTGTTTAATAGTATGGGATACTGAATCTTAAAAATATTATCATTAATAGTTGTTATGGATTCTCATGAATAATCTGTTCCGCTCAGTGCCACACCCCGATGATTCCGCCATCGGTTGTGGTGTGACAAATAGGGTGGCGGGGAGGTGGTTGTTAGCAGTGGTTGGCATGTGGTGGTTTGTGGTGGTCGGTAGGAAATAGTGGTGGTGGTGCGGGATGGTGGCTGTTGGTGGTGAGGTTGTTGATGGTAAGGCTGATGGTGGTGATAGGTGGTTATGGAGGAGAGGTGATTTTTGGTTATGGAGGAGAGAGAAAATATCTTTTTAGGTTGGATGGAAAAGACTAAACTGCCCCTCATGTGAGGGAAACATAACTGATTTTAACGTTGCAAATGGATGTCATTTGAGACAGGGATTGAAATGGTATGAACTTTATAGATTAGGGAGGAAAATGTATGTTTTTAAATGATTGGGTCAAAACCGTTAAAACGATCAAACCACGAGAAGCAAAACGGAAGTTTACTCCAATATAAAAGTTAACTCTTTTTTCTGTTGTGTTTTGGATCGTATGAAGAAGCATCACCTATTCACTTAATTTTAATTATCTTAATTACTTCTAAATCAAACATAAAATCCAAGAACACAAATTTGGATAAATTACACTTTTTTTGTCCTTTATACATGTGGTAACTTTCGGTTTTTATCACTCAACTTTAAGTGTAAAAAACGTCCCTAAAATTTATACTTTAAATATATACGTTAAATATTTTACTAATCATTATTGGGTTATTGGATTTTATCACATTTAACTATTGGCCATTGGCCGCTGCCACCCCTAACTATCACTTTAACTCTCGTCACCCCCAACTTAACACTTAGTGTGTTCTGTCACCAGATCACTAACTTTTGATCCTGTTACTATACTTTTGGGGGTGTCATAAGATCCCTAAAACCTTCCCAAGATCCCTATGACACCCCAAAAACTGTAGTAACATGATCAAAAGTTAGTGATCAGTTAACGACATGGTGACTGAACACACTAAGTGTTAAATTGGGGGTGACGGACGTCAAAGTGATATTTGGGGATGGCAGCGGCCAATAGACAATAGTTAAGAGTGATAAAATCTAATAACCCATCATTATTTCATAATTCATTTATTATCAATTTTTTTCCTCTTCTTTCTTTCCTTTCCTCTCTTTTTGTTTTGTTCTTTTTATCATTTCTAAAAGGGTTATTAGATTTTATCACCCTCAACTATTGGCTATTGGTCGCTGTCACCCCTATCTATCACTTTGACGCCCGTCACCACCATCTTAACACTTAATGTGTTCTGTCACCATGTCGTTAACTGATCACTAACTTTTGATCATGTTCCTACACTTTTTGGGGTGTCATAGGGATCTTGGGAAGGTTTTAGGGATCTTAGGACACCCCCAAAAGTATAGTGACAGGATCAAAAGTTGTTGATCTGGTGACAGAACACACTAAGTATTAAGTTGGGGGTGACAGGCGCCAAGTGATAGTTGGGGGTGACAACGACCAATTGTCAATAGTTAAGGGTGATAAAATCCAATAACCCTTTCTAAAAGAGTAAACTGCCATTTTGGTCCCTGAAGTTTGGTTACTTTTGTCACTTTAGTACAAAACTCAAATCTTTTGCATCTGTGTCCCTGTGGTTTCAGTTTTATTGTCATTTTGATCCAAAAATGAAATCAGCTAAAAATTCTTAAAAAAACTTTGTTTTTTGTCCTTTTCCTCAGTTTAATGAAGGGCATTTTGGTTATTACAAGTTTTATTATAACAAATTTTT
>JARYGA010045657.1:0-86265 GCA_030545235.1 Helianthus tuberosus | reverse complement strand
AAGTTAATGCCATCTGTATTTTGTAGCTGATATACAACTCTTGAATCAATACACAATCTTAGCATATTTGTAAGATGCTTTATGGTTAGCCCATAATATGTATCTGCTGATATAGAACTTGTTATTTGCTTATGATGCCTTAGTAACTAGTCATATTTTTTATGTGAGATTATTAACCAATATTACGTTACGCTTATGATATTTCTTCAACTTGTTGATGTGTGAATTCATTTATATAACCTTCAAGCAGTCCATGTTTTTACATGGACTATTCACTTTTCTTTGTAGAGATCCTCCTCATACATTGTTCCTCCTGTAACCCTAATCGTGTCATTCCTCCTACTATTGTTCCTCCTGGAACCCTAATTGTGCCACACTCATCGATGATTCTGATCGTGTTTCCCTAATTACGAATGGTAATTACGAACGGAATACTCGATTACGAATGGATGAAGAATTTATGATATATGATTATGTTCTTACTGCAATAATACCGATTATAATACGAATTTTGGAGCACTACCCTCAATTATATGACAAATTTTGAAATGCCTGATGGTAAAATCGATATGACGAATGGGTTATGGTGTATCGTTATCGCTATGACGAAGACGAACTACTGATGTAATCGAGATGAAGACGAACTACAGAGAACTGCTAATGCTTGAGAACTGAGAACTGCTGATGCAATTCGAGTGTCAGACGTGATTTTTGTATAAATACACCATCCTGCACATGTGCAGCACTTTACCATTACCCTATAACCATCACCAATAATCTACATCATGCACATGTGCAGCACGTTGACGTGCTGTCGTAGGTACACGCAAATTTAATCCCAATAACAACTATAGACAGTGGTAAATGGGTATCGAACTCAGGGAGTATGTGGAAAGTGTGTTGTTTTTATAGCCTTGCGATTAACTACAATTAACCTAATTTGCAGAAAATAAAGATCAATGATTTGGATTGTTGTTTTAGAAAACTAAATTAATAACTAATTGCAAATCAAAAGTTGGTTGTAAAACAGATTAGGAGAAGACAATGACCATCTTAGGATTCAGTTTCTTTAAACAATTGTGTGAAATTTCAACTAGAAAGAGTTACATAGACATAACTCGTGCATAAATAATTGAAGTGATAAAAGGGAACAAAGTACTCGGATTATATAAACGCGAGGTTGTTTCCCGATGATCAATTAACCAATAACCAACCCTAACCCTTCCCGTGATATCTCGATTGCCAACGGCACCAAGAACGTACGATTGAGACTAGAAATTGCATTATCGATTAACAAGCTACAAACAATTATGCATACACCATGATATTCAAGCAACGCAAGTTATCATTCTAGAAATTCAGAAATAAACACACAAACGTTCAAGAGAAACCTTCACCTAAGATGATCACCGAAAGTTTTAGCCACACATAGCTTGGTGAATCATCATAGCAATCAATTCAATGTTCATACAAATCGAAATCACAAACCGAATGTTAGCAATTGTTCAAAACCAAGCAAGGATAGCCAAAATCGCCCCCAATGTGTTCTCTAACTGACCAATGATGAGAATACATGAAAAGACACCATAAAACTGAATAAATGATGGCAGTTACAAATTTTCCGCAGCTTCCACCGTAACTTACGGTACCACCGTACGTTACGGTGGCTTAAAATGGTTTACGGTGGATTTAAACTGAGTTACGGCATCAATTTTTGTCAGAGTCTACCGTAAATTACGGTACCACCGTAAGTTACGGTAGGCTTCAGCAATCAATTTTTGTTTTCTTCATAACTTTCTCGTTTCAACTCCGTTTTCTTCACCGTTTTCGCCTACATTCTCGTAATTTCATCCTCTATCATGTTATCTTCTTAATTCTTCAATTCCAAAATTTTATTTTTTTCATTTATTCTCCGTCTTTCAATCTACAATCCAGTCGTGTCTATTCGAAGCTTTATTTCCATACTTTTAAGCTCTAAATGTACCTGAAACACAAGCAACCGTAGTTATCTAATTCAAGACAATTACATGATCAAATGAGGGATTCACTCGTCTTTTAACACACTTAAGGGTTGTCCCATGGACCACCCGTCACATCCCCACACTTAACCGTTGTTTGCCCCAAGCAACCCATCAATTCAAGTTCTCAACAAGTGATCAATACAAATCAAGCAAAAACTTGAAATCCTTTTACTAACCCCTTTTTAACACTCAAAACAATGCACCCCTCACTATGTCTCTCCTCTCGGTAACAAGTAAGCACTAGCAATATGAGCTAGACACACAAAGACTAACGGGCGGTTGCACAATTATAGGCTTGTACCTAAATCGATCCTTCTCCTAACAAGTGCCAAACATGAATGCAAATCAAAGGGACTTTCAAGGCTGTAACGTGGCTAGGTGTATGGGTAGGAAATGGAATATATATGAAGTAACGAAAATTTAACCCGGTCTTTTTATTACACAATGAAACAAATAATAAACATGACATAACTTCTATATACAAGACAACTCAACATCACTTTTTTTTCTTTTTCATTTCTTTTTTCTTTTTCTTTTTTTCATTGCTTTTTTTTTTCTCTTTTTTTTTTCCTTTTTTTTAGCATAGAGAAACATTCAACAAAACATATCTAAACACAACTATAACAACTACTAACACTATAAGACCGGGTCAAATTTGGGTAAGTTTTTAAGTAAGTAGCTAGGGGTAAGAAATGATAGGCTTTTAGGCACAAAATTGGGCAACTAAATGTCCAAACCCCAGCCCCTCTCGCAACCATGCTCATATATATAACTTATGAGGTCCAACCCCCCAAATTCCACACTCACACACACTAAAGACGAGGCTACCTAGATGCCCTTATCCTTTTCGCATTCATGTCTAACTAAGGACTCAAATCGCATTCAAGCACAAGTTCTAATGCACCCCCACCCGTAGCCACTCTCATCAAACACAATCATTATTTATATACAAACGTAGCTTCAACTCTCACCAAGAATGAAAGGGTATCAAGGGTTGCCGGTGCACCAATTTGGGGTTAATCTAGGGTGTTCAAATTTTCACATCGTTTCGCTTGATTTAAAATTTTCAAAATCTTCAAAAATTCCCCCCATCCCCACACTTGGGATACATTGACCCCAATGTATGGTTTTAGGAGGCTTTGATCACTAAATTCATTCAACATCAACAAAAACTTCTTCACTCAAACCCCAAACTTCTTTTTGGATTTTTCATTTTATAATTTTTTTATGTTTTTCTTCTTTTTAAAACATGACACCACCAACAAGCACCAACCCAACATAAAATCACACACTACACCACCCAACCTCCCAACCATAAATAAAAGCAAACAACTAACTACCAACATTTCAAAGCTAAAGAACACAACAAGACTAAGGAAAGAGTACATTGACCTGGTGAAGTTTTCCACAACAGATGTTGTAGATAATCCGACCTCCTATCACCACCTTCACCCAAATATCCGTACATCTTCCCCACACTTGATGTCGCCATGGCCCTGAAACATAGAAAGATAAAAACAACAAGATCAATATAAAACCCCGGGTTGCCTCCCGAGCAGCGCTAAGTTTCGAGTCTTCAGCCAGACCGTGCCACCCCCATTTATGGTGGCTCAAAGAATCGGTTCCTATCACCTCCCCCACTGTAGCTTGTCATTGGGCAAAATGCATCCGTCTCATTTTGACTCGGTGGGTAATCAAATACACTCCTGCTTGAACCCATATGTGTTTCTTCACGGTCCGGTGGGTGCTTTTTTCTCATTCTTTGAAACACATTTTTCATACAATCACTAGACTCACCACCCTTCCTCTCAATGGACTCATAACTAATCACTCTAGTTTGAACATCAAAGTACAACCTACGGTTCTTTTCGGTCATGGTAATAATCTCGTCTCTACAATTAATTTGAGCATTTGCTGTGTATAGAAACGGTCGACCTAAGATTACCCTTTGTTGTGCTGCCATGTTGGTAGAAGCATAGTCCAGAACTAGAAAATCCACCGGGTATTCAAACTCTCCCAACTGAATCTTAACATTCCTAACCATTCCCCGTGGACGCCTCCAACTTCCATCCGCCAAGCTCACCATGGTGTCTATACCTTCAAGCGGAATAAAGTCATACATATCGTATAGATTGCTTGGTAGCACACTCATGCTTGCCCCGTAGTCCAACAATGCGTGAGGGATTTTTAATTTTCCCACACGGATAGGCACGATTGGCGCTTCATACTCTTTATTATTCTCGACTTCAGCATCTTTTTCCAAACCTGCATTCACTTGATACGAAGAAGTTAGCAATGTTTCATTAAATTTAGTATTTGGAACGGTGCTTACCACATTGATGTTAATGCTTTTTGTGTTTTTGGGATTTATCACCGTGTCACTTGGTAATTGACCTTTTGCTTTCTTCAATATCGCCACGTCACTCGCAAGTTGACCCATTTGAGTGGTCAACGATTGGATAGCTTTGTCACGGATTTCATCTTTTTGCATACGAACCTCATCCAGTTGATTTCTTCGTTGCATCTCCATTTTCATACCTTTCAACATCTCCATGACCTCATTTCCACCCGAAGAGCCTTGACCCAAAGACCCACCATGCACTTGACCCGTTTGATATTGCCTTTGAAATCCTTGGTTTCCTTGGAAGTTCAGGTTGACTTGATTTAACGGATTCCCGTATCTAAAGTTCGGGTGATTTCGTAAACCGGGGTGGTAAGTATTGGAATTCATGTTGTAATTTCTACCACCCCCTCCTTGCCCTTGCAAAGCATTCACCTCCTCATATTGCCCTTCCACTCCTTGGCAATTTTCAGCTGCATGCCTTATCTCATTACAAATTGCACAAACATCATAAATTTGATTAGAAGTTTGAACATTACCATCATCTATTGCGTGCACTTGAGGTCGGGCAATGGTCGGTCGCGCTCTCCTCGATGCTTGAGCCTTTCTCTTTGATGTAATTGCCATATTCTCCAAGAACTCCCAATCGTCATTCTCATAGTTTGTGCCAAAAGTCCTACCGGTAATGGACATTAAATCTTGAGCATCCTCGGCACTCAACCCCTCGTGGAAGGCATTCATCAACTCCCAAAGTTCAATCCCATGGTGAGGGCAATTTTTAATCATCATATTGAAACGTTCAAATGCCTCATGGAACATCTCACCATGTTGTTGTTGGAAGCTCCTCAATCCTTTTCTAGCATCGTTGGTCTTTTGAGCGGTGTAAAATTCGTCTAAGAAAATTTGTTGCATCTCCGCCCAAGGATATATAGATGCTGAAGGCAAAGTGTAGAACCACTTCTTTGCCTTATCCTCCAAAGAAAATTGAAATAGTACCAACTTGATATCATTGGCCGAAAAACCTTGACTCCCAAGAGTATTGCAAATTGAGTCATAGGCCTCTAAGTGGAAATACGGCTCCTCCATTGCTAGCCCTTTGTATTTCGGCAAACTTTGCAAAGAATTTGTTCTCACTTCAAAGGTTCTTCCTTCATTGTTGTGAGGGATAACCACCGGTGAAGGGTTTTGAGTAATTATCGGCCTGAAATGTGCTTCTATTCCCCGTGCTTGTTCCCTAAGATGCCTTCTTGGAACACCCAATCGACCCCTTGGACGAATAGGACCCATTGGTCTTGGTATATGCCCTTGTGGTACGAATGGTTGTTGAAATTGTTGTTGTGGCACCGGTGGGTATTGAATCGGCCTTTGAAATTGTGGTTGTACATTTTGTGGCCGAACTTGTTGCAATGGGATAGGGCGTTGCATTGGTGGCCCTTGTGGTCTTGGCCGAATATGTTGCGGTATGAGTTGTTGTTGTTGAAACCCACCAACATTTGACATTCTTTGAGTTTGACCAGGCACATAAGTCAACTCCCCTTGTTCTCCATCACCCTCATAAACATATCCCTCTTCTTCATAACCCTCAAAGTCTTCGTATCCTTCCTCATATCCATCTCCCCCTATACCCGAAGTTTTCCCAAATGGAATGGTCGAGTATTGAAAACCCGACTGGTTTGATGGTCTAAACGTAGAGGTAGTATGGACAACAGTTGAACCTTGTGGTACTGTATAAGTTGAGGATGATTGCCCTGAAGCTGGGAAGAAGTGAGTGAGTGGTGGAATCGTAGTAGATGGGCTAAAGGTAAAACTAGGTTCGACTTGAGTAGTGATCGGTTGTGTGGTGTTGGTTGGTGTGGTATCATGAAGTGGAGTAGGCATTGTGGTGATGTTTGGAATAGTGGTGTTTGGTGATGGTTGTGGGGAAGTAGGTATAAAAGATGAGGTCGTTTGACCCGTTGTGGGTGGTACTTGTGTTTCTTCCATGATATTTCTTGGTGTAATGGGTGAAGTGGGTGAACCGATAATTCTGTTTTCGCGTAGTAAAACTCGGTTTTGCCTTAGCGTTCTTTCGATTTCCGGATCAAATGACAATGGTGAAGCTTTGTGAGAGCCTCTAGTATGCATGCACCTGTAGAACCTGCACACTAAACACACCAGTGTAAACCCGAAAATAACAAAGCAAAACTAACAAACTGACACACGTTGCGCACTACTCCCCGGCAACGGCACCAAAATTTGACGTGCTGTCGTAGGTACACGCAAATTTAATACCAATAACAACTATAGACAGTGGTAAATGTCACACCCCAACCGATGGCGGAATCATCGGGGCGCGGCACTAGGCGAATCAGATTGCTCAAGAGAATCCATAACAACTATATTGCAATAATATTTAATACATTCGTTATCCCATACTAACAAAAAATACAATCACATAAGTTATCACAGATTTCTTGTCCTCTCGAACAATACAAATCCGACAACCTAGATTTTAGTTGAGTTTCTAGACTTCCTAGCTTGATTTGATATAGTCTGCGATCTAACCTGCAACATACGTTAAAATGTTTGTCAATACAAAAGTATTGGCGAGTATACAGGTTTGATAAGTATAGCATAATAGATAAAAAGTGTAGCGAATTTCCATATGCATAAACGTAATACACGACATATATACTCACAAAACTGATACTACCAACTAAGTCCTCGATGCTCGAATGTACGATGGCATAACTAGACCCCGCCGGGCGCAATAGTACTATACTAGTCGTGGTGGGACGTCGCGAGTATAAGCCCTAGCACATATGCAACTAGCATCACGTATATCTATGCATAACAGTTATTCGCAAGTGATAATTCGATTGATTGAATGTTTCGTTTGATAAGCTTGATTTGTTAGAAACGTATGTTACACCCAAAATTCGATTAAAAAGGGGTCAAGTATACTCACAGTGCGTATTTAGCGAGATTACAACTTGATTGAGTCGGTTGCGAGTCCGTCTGTAATGATCCTTGAAGAAATTAGAGTAAACGATGTACGGTTAAGCAAGATTGCCTTGAAAAGTTTACTCATTAGGTTGAATGGTTCTCATCCGTGCGGATTGACAAGTTATCCGTCCGGATGACAAGTCATCCGTCCGGATGACATGTTATCCGTCCGGATAACAGGTGATCCGTGCGGATGGTGTGTCATCCGTGCGGTTAATGCGCGTATAAGTGGTCATTCGTGCGGGTGGAAGTACGTGCGGATGAATGGTGGCACGTGCGGGTGACATTGTTGTGCGTGCGGATGAGTGTGCGTGCGGATTAACATTGTCATCCGTCCGGACTGACATGTCATCCGTGCGGACTGACATGTCATCCGTGCGGACTGACATGTCTGTTTCGCACTCTGAACACTGTTTTCAAGTGTTTAACGGGAGGAATACGTTCGCTTTTACTAGGTTAGTGTAATTTCGCACTAACACTTGAGGTTCCGTCAATTCCGACTCGTTCTAACGGCCGGGAATCACCCCATTCCATCAGATCTGGCCGTTCGTGATGGTTCTTCATGGTTAACTCGAAATCGCACAGATTTAAGTGAGATTTGTCATTAAAACATGTGGAAATCACCCGGATCTGAGTCGTTTATAGTGAAATGAGACCCCAACTTGAAGTTCATAAGAACTCTTGGTGACATCACCTCAAAAGCGCCTCAAATCCGCAGATTTCACGGTTAGAATTTGAGTTTCGAAAGATAGAATGATGTAGAATCGAGTGTAGATTGTAGAAGTACAAGTTTTAGGTTGAAATCTTACCGGAATCGCGAGGAAATCGAGAGAAAAGGGTCTTGGAGCGTGTTTGGTTGAATAGGAGCTGTCACATAACTGTTCAAGTGATGTGACATGGTATTTATAGGCAACAGAGGAGAGGGAAAGAGATCTGGCCCGGATAGCCCATCCGTGCGGATGGCCCATGCGTGCGGATGGCCCATGCGTGCGGATGGCCCATCCGTGCGCATGCCCATCCGTCCGGATAGCTATCCTGACGCGTTGGACTTCTCCGTCTTTGATCGTTTTGATGGTTTTCGAAGCGCGTACTTTTCATAATTAATTTATATTAATATATTGTTATTATTATTATATATATATATATATATCACTAGGGGTCGTATTTACGTAACTATAATCCAAAGTTTCGATAATTAACAATCGGTTTCCGATTCGAGTATGCGGTTATTAGCGACGTTTCACGGCCATCAATGAGGGTAGTGTAGATCCTTCCTTGATTTCATCGCGAACGTTATTGCGTGTAGTGCCACAAAGACTGACGGGGTACCGTTTACTCGTATTGTCATCATCGTCATGACGACTGGAGCTACAGCACTCACCCGAGGGTCCTTGTTAGCGTTAATTGTTTACGTTCGACACATCACGGCCACTGAGGGGGGTAGAATAGGTCCCCACTCAATGCCTCCGTGAGTATTAGTGTGATAATAGTGTAGTATAGTGATATTGTATTTCGAAAATATGCGATTATCCCTCGAGTAGCGATATATGCGATATAGTTACATTATGATCCGAATCTCTGGTGCTAGGCGTAACGAGTGTAACGAGTAGTAACAACGCACAAAAGTGCGGGTTGTTACAGTCTCCCCTACTTTAGGAAATTTCGTCCCGAAAATAATCCAATAGGTGGACTTCTACGTGTTGATCTAGTATGAGTAGCGATACAGCGAGTGATTTGACCGAGAGTTGACAAACAAGAGCGTTTCGAATAAGAGGGATCGATTGCGATAGCGAGAAGGCGACGTAAAGACGAAAGGAATAACCCCACGAGTTGGCTTTCCAAGGTACCTTGCCTTGTGTAGAATTCGTTAGTTCGATGCGATTGCAATTTGGAAGGTTTCTCATGACGTAGAGTTAACTGAGTCGATCGTTAACCAACGTTACAAGGAGCGTTCGTTTAGATATTAAAAGGGATTTAGGATGAAAACAAGGAAGTTTATGAAACTTTTCTTGGACATGGAGTTAAGCTGAGTCGATGTTAACTCCACGTCGTGAGAGAATTTTCACTTGCCCACGGATTTTAAATCAAATTTCATAAAAAGACGTTTTAATTAGTACAAAAAGGTAGTTAATTACCGAGCCCCACTTGGCACTTTTCCACGAAAGTTTGTTAATATGTTTAAAACACTTATATATAGGAAGTACCAGCGGCGTATCCACCATGCTTTGCCCATATTACTTCCGTTTCGTGAGGCAGTGTCCGGTGTGCCGATATGACACGGATAGAATTTGCGTTTACTCAGCCCAATCGATAGAAAGTCGGACCGAGCGTAAGATAGGATCGAATAGATTAGTCCTGTGAGTTGATAAGCGAGAAGCGAATAGCGCTTTTTCGTTTAGATTCCACATTACACCCACATGGCACGTTTTCACGGGAGCTTGCTAACATGGCGAAACACCATGCTTAACCAGGTTAGTTTGCCTCGTGAAGCAGTGTCATGTGTACTAATTCCACATAGACTGCAATGAACACCAAGCGAGCGATAAGCGGTACGCGAATAAGCGGTAGACTATACACGATAAGCGATAAGCGATTAAGCGAATAAACACAAAACACTTGTGATGACGGCGATGATCAACGAGTTACAATAGTCGATAGTTGCGTTGCGAGCGAGGGAGGTATGCGATTTGATCTACGCGGTTCGGTTCGATTGATTAACACCACAGAGTTTGACTAACATTAGACCCCACATGGCCTTTTTCCACGAAAGGTCGCTGATATGGCTAAAACATCATGCCTTAACCATATGAGTTTCTTCTCGTGAAGCGAGGTCATGCGTGCTAACTTAACACAAATACCACCGACAACGATAGATTGATACACAGCAAGCGTTATAGATTTGCATAATAGGCGATAGAGATTGCGAGACTCACATGATAAACGATTGCGATCAGTCGAGTTTGTTTCGAGTAAGCTTAACGTTACGTTACGTTGCGACGCATCACGGTTATCGAGGAGGGTAGAATAGGTCCTCACCCGACAACACGGTGAGCGTTAATGTGCTTGATGAGATTGTTCGCTATAGACTTATGACCAGTCTTGCGTTGACGCAATTGTCCTGCGAGGTAGACTCTCCAGAGTCCATCGATGAGGCAATTTCTTTGCGTTTGCAGACTTACGACAAGTCTTGCGATGATACGGTTTCTGTTGTTACGCCTTGCGATTAAGTGTAGTGTGTTGAAAAAATCACAATAGTATATAGGTCTAATAACGTTCAACTCCACGTGGCACTTTCTTCACGGAACTTCGGTAGTATGGTAAAGCACACCTTGCCCGACCCCTACTACTTTCATCCCGTGTTTTGGTGTCACCTTTTGTCAAAACGCTATGGCACCTTTGAATTCACTACGATCTCCGTGCACTGACCCAAATAATCCCGTGTGCACCCGTGATTATTCGTTCCTTGCACGTTTATCGTACCTCGTTCTAAGAGTGTAGTGAGGGTAAAACACATTGTTTCGTGATGTAGTATATAGTATGTGCGAATCTAGTCTAAGTGCGACGATTAGAGAGTGAAAGAGAATATGGGGGGTAACATTGAGTAATAGAGTAGGTTCAAAGCTTAGAAATAAACGTCGAAAATCGTATCATTACAACTTTATCCTATGCTTGCTAGGTACTTAATGCTGAAGACTTTTGCTGGAGCTGTTGTTGTTGTACTCAAGTTCACGGTTCGATGCGGCAGTTGCGGGTGAAGTGACCGTAACGGTTGTAGTTATTGCAATAGCGACAGTCAGCCCCAACTGGATGATGATGATAGGTACACGAGTAACACTGAGGATGAGCTCCAGTGTAGGCTCGTTTTGGAAACATCGGAACTGTTCGAAGAGGTTCCGGTTGCAGCAGTTCGGTTGTTGATGAGCTCGGGCTTGAAGTCTTTCGCTTGCGGCTGGGTTTGTCGGTGTCTTGTGAAGAAGTGTCGTCGTTGGAGGATTCGTCTGAAGACTCACTTGCAGGGTCTTTGGCTGATTTGTCAGAAGATTCGTCGACAGATTTGTCAGAAGAATCGGCAGTTGATTCGTCCGAAGAATCGTTAGCGGATTCGTTGGAAGAATCGTTAGCAGATTCGTTAGATGATTCGCCAGCAGATTCGTTAGATGATCCGCCAGCAGGTTTGTCAGAAGATTCGTCAGTAGATTCATCAGAAGAATCGTCGGCATGTTCGCCTGAAGGATTAATGGCGATTGCTTGATGAGCTTGCTTGACAGGATTCTTTGAGAAGAACCCTTCCATGAGTCGTTTGTTGTTGATTTCTGCGGCTAGGCGGTAGGTTTCTTCGATAGTAGCAGGTCTTGCAGCTTCGACAAAATCACCCACACTCTCAGGCAAGCCGCGAATATACTTCGAAATGGCTTTTTCTGAAGTGTTGACTTGGCTCGGGCAGATTTTGCTAAGCTGTTTGAACCTTGCGGTGTAGCCAGCATTGTCACCTTCGGTTTACTTGATTTTCCAGAATTTCGTCTTCCAGTTTCTGAATTTCGTGAGGAGGACAGTACTCTTTCTTCATGAGCTCTTTCAGCTCATCCCAAGAGAGAGCGTAAGCTGCGGAGATCCCACGTTTGTTTCGTTCGGTGGTCCACCAGTCGAGTGCTCGAGATTGAAATACTCCGGTAGCGCAAGTAGTACGGAAGCTATCGGGACACCCGCTTTGACGAAAGGTAACTTCGATAGAATCGAACCACTGGAGTAGTTGAGTCGCACCTCCTTCACCCGTGAACTCCATCGGTTCACAGGCTTTGAAGTGCTTGTAGAGAAAAGTAGATTGCGGCTCTTCTGTCTTAACGTCTTCCGAAGTTCGAGAGTTGATAAGAGAGTGAACTCGTGTGGCAATCTGAGGAATGACTTTGACCACTTCCCTGGTCACAAGTGAAGCAATCCTCTTTTCGCTCCTTCGTTTGGCTCGTCTCTTTGCTATCATTCTCGAAGTAGAGTTGTTGGAAGGCATCTAGACAGAAGGAGACTTGGAGTGAGATTCGATCATAATGATTTTTGAGTTTGCTGTAACATCCCGAAAACACAAAATTTTATATTAAAATTTATAAAGTGTATGATAAACAAGAATAAACTAACTAGGATAAACAACCCAGTTAGTTAGAAGCCTTGTAGTAACACAGAAATGAGTTAAAAAGCCAAAAATACAAACTAAATAAGAGTGGAGGGGTTTAGGTTGTCAAAATCGAAACTTTCATTACTAATAATTAGTAAAATAGAAACCAAACACTCCATTTGGAGTCCTGGTCGATCAAAGAAACACAGGGGGCGACACCCACTTCTTCACAACCCTAAACTCTACTAAAATCTCAAATTGAAGGCTCAAATCATGTCATAAACGAAATCTGAGCATAGAATCGTGATCTCCTCGTCAAGGAGGTCATAAGGTATGTCAAATTAGGTTGTTTTGATACAACTCAAATTCTTGCATGTGATTGAAATCAAAGATTGAGCTTGATTATGTGTTGTAAAACATGAAATAGGAAGTAATGTGAAGTCTAGGGACAAACCCTAGATGATTTCTTGTCAAAATCTTGCATGTTAGTTGTAAGGATCAAAATCACTATAGTGGGTGATTAGTAAGTTAGTAGAACTTGATAAACACTAGGATTAAGATTCTTGTTCTAGTGAAAACTGAAATTTTGAGATAATCTCTGAAATTGTTGATGTTAAAATACGTGTATATTGTCTAATTGAAGTTGATTTGGGTAATAATTTCAAGTTATGAACTTGGTGTAGATCATGTAGAAATCTGACCCACAAGGTGTTTGATAAAACGCCTAAGTGAGGGTTAAAATGTTAAAGATTGCTAAAAACGCAGATTTGCATATATTATGAATGAATGCGTTAAAGCTTAGGAAAGAGAGTTCTAATCTTGTTATGAATTGAACTCTTTAGGCAAGGAATCCGGAACGTCAAGTGGACACGCCGGAAGTGATACCCGTGGAAAAGGTGTGTTTTAAAGGTACGTGACTTTAGTCTCGTTGTATTATGTAATAATGTTTAATTTTAAAGTACAAACGATGTCGGATTGTAATTGATGCGTTTGATGTATCGTTAAAGTGGCGAAGTTCACTAGATCACCAAACGGGTCAAAATAAACATTAGAAATCTGGTTTGGTATGTTAATAAAGTGATGGTTTTCATTAGATAGCCAAATGGGTCAAAATATTGCTTGAAAACGAATCACATGAGTAAAGACTTAAAAGTTTCATATCATGCTAGGTGATAGATGGTAATACATCAATAAATTGGTTATGATATTGATCTAAGTATAAGAACCCGGAGTATGGGTCAAACAATAAATGTTAAATGAAAAAGGGTTGTTGAAACGGAAAGCTTGAATTCCGAGGAAACAAGTATTAGCCCTTGATGAATTGCAAAGCCATGGAACTGGCGTGAATACACCAAATATATGGACCCGGAAATTTGGGTAATTATGTCTAAAAAGCTTTAAGAATGGAGAAGAGGTGTTATGCACTTACACTAAAGGGTTGGATAATGGAAATAAGGAAATCATGAACCGATTGTCGGTATCTCGGTTTCCATGATGTAAAATTTACAATGTTGGATCCATAATTTTATTACGGACTCATAGGAAAAAGAATCGGCTAAAACGGATAAGCGAGTGAAAAGTTATGATCTTTACAAGTTGGAAAATAGTCAAAGGGTAATATTGCAGAGTCCACCGTAAATTACGGTTCCACCGTAATTTACGGTGGAGATCAAAACCTTACGGTGAAAAGCTCCTGGTTTACGGCAGCACCAGAATCATTCCAGGTTCACCGTAATTTACGGTGACACCGTAAATTACGGTGGAACCCAGGAAATTTATATTTTGTTCGTTTCTTTGCATCGTTTAAATTCGTTTATACGTAATGTAATAATGTCAAAACTAATATCTTAGTGTTTGACCCTAGGTATGTATGAAGCCCTCCCGGATGGTGATCAAGTACAACGTCAAGAACCGAACACGCATTTTGAAGCTTCCGCAATAATCTTAATCTTGTCTAGACATAATCATGTTGTAAACTCTTTTGTTAATCATGTTTTAAAACCCCTTGAACTAGTGGTTAGTTTATTAACAAGGGTTAACTTTTAAACTTGTTATGGATTATCTTTGGATGTATTTAGCACTATCTCAAGTGTGAATGGTTTAAATATGAAATCTTTTTGTAAACTCTGATTTTCTATAAAGTTCACGTAATTATTACTTAAATTACGACAAAATATTTAGGGTGTTACAAGTTGGTAATCAGAGCCCAAGGTTGTTAACAAGTGTTCGGTTCAAGCTTGATCAATCATCCGGTAAGAGTTAATTGTTCTAAGTAGAATTACTAAGTATAAAAAGAGAAGTAATGAATAGAAATGCATGGGAAGAGCGTGTTAACACACTCAAACCCGGAGAGTGCATTAAATAAGAACGGTGAAAACAAGTTATGAACTTGAGCAAACCGAAGTGAATAAATCATACGTCATAAATGAAATGTTAACGCTTAATGTAAACATTTCAGTTAAAGATGACGGATAAAGGCAATGATGATGCGGTGCCAAGAGTCACCGAACAAACGAGAGAAGTGATTGCTGAAGAGGTAGGAAAAGCAATCGAAAACAGTTTGTCGGGTTTCATCGACAAAATCCAAACCACGGTATTATCAGTGGTGGAAGAAAGGATCAAGAAATTGGAGGATAATACCAATTTAGCAAAGGAGAAGTCGGGAGGACGAAAATCTTGTTCTTATAAAGAGTTCATGGCGTGTAAACCGCCAATCTACAATGGGGAGGTTGACCCAATCATATGCCAACGGTGGCTAAGTGATATGGAGGGAGTATTCGAAAGGACCCATTGCGATGACGATGACTTCGTGGCTTATGGCACGGGTCAGTTAAGGGGTCAGGCGAAAGATTGGTGGGATAACATGAAGAAGGAGATCGGAAGTGAAGCGGCTAAGGCTATGACATGGGACGAGTTTGAGACGCCGTTTCTTAAACATCATAGTCCCAAGGCAGTCATAAACAAAATCAAGGAAGAATTTATGCAGCTTCGACACAAGGGTGAATCTATCGATAAAATCACGGGAACGTTCATGGATAAAATGAAGTTTTGTGATGATCTCATAACGAATGAAGAGCAGAAAATATATTATTATTATAATATGTTGAGCGCCGAGTATAGGGAGTTTATGACTCCTTCGAAGTATGAGACTCTCACCGAAATTATAAACGTTGCTCGGGAACGGGAGATAGAATTGAAGAAACAGATAGAAAGAGGCGAAAGAAGGGAACAAGTAGTCAACCCAAGCCCAACGAAAAAGGCACGTCCGAATGAATCCACAAAGAAACAAGAAGGAAAAAGTGGGTCATCAAGCTTCAAGATATGCGGGAAAGGGCACAAGAGTGAGTGCCGGTTTAACGACAAGTCGTGTCCTATTTGTGGGAAGACGGGACACACGGCTGCATTGTGCCCGGGAAAGGTGTCGGTGTGTTACAAATGCTACCAACCGGGTCACAAGAAATCTGAGTGCCCGGAGTTGGTTGGAAAGAAGGATGATAAGAATACACATACTGAGACACCAAGAGCAAAGGCGAGATCTTTCCAGTTGACAGCAATGGAGGCAAAAACAGAGCCCGATGTGGTCTCAGGTATATTTGCCATAAATTCAATTCCTGCACATGTGTTATTTGATACGGGTGCGAATAAATCTTTTGTTTCATATGGATTTATTCGACATCCTTCTTTTGTACTAACAAAATTGCCTATGCCATTAGAGGTAGAAATAGGTGATAACAAAAGTTTTCTTGTATGTGATGTATGTCGAGACTGCAAAATAAGCGTAGATGATGAGGAATATTTGATAGACTTGATCCCTATGTCAATGGGAGAATTTCAAGTAGTGGTAGGGATGGATTGGTTATCCCGACATCATGCAAAGGTGATATGTTTCCGCAAGGAGATACAGTTGACATCTCCAAGTGGAAAACAAGTCACCATTTATGGCGAAAAAGGGGGCAGTCCAGTTATGTGCTCAATACTAAAAGCCCACAAACTTATGAGGCGCAGATGTAAAGCATTCATGATTTACGCAAACGAACTTAATAAAGAGACGCCAAAGATGGAAGATGTACTAGTGGTACGTGAATACGCTGATGTATTTCCGGAAGATTTACCGGGAATACCGCCAGTACGAGAGGTAGAGTTCGGGACCGAATTGGTTCCGGGCGCAAAACCTGTGGCCAAGGCGCCGTATCGACTCGCACCATCAGAATTGCAAGATTTAATGTCACAAATCCAAGAATTGCTCGACAAGGGATTTATTCGTCCAAGCGTTTCTCCATGGGGCGCACCGGTATTATTCGTGAGAAAGAAGGACGGGAGTATGCGCATGTGCATTGATTACCGGGAGTTGAATAAACTCACGGTAAAGAATCGATATCCGCTTCCAAGAATTGATGACCTATTCGACCAATTACAAGGTGCAAGTTGGTTCTCAAAAATTGACCTCAGATCTGGGTATCATCAGCTGAAAGTCAAGGAGGAGGATGTACCTAAAACGGCTTTTCGTACACGGTACGGACATTACGAGTTTCTCGTGATGTCCTTTGGGTTAACTAATGCACCCGCGGCTTTCATGGATCTCATGAACCGGGTTTGCAAACCCATGCTAGACAGGTCAGTGATAGTGTTTATCGATGATATCTTGATATACTCCAAGAATGAAGCAGAATACGCAAGTCATTTGCGTGAAGTGTTGGAGACGCTTAGGAGAGAGAAATTGTATGCGAAATTCTCAAAATGTGCCTTTTGGTTACGAGAGGTGCAATTTCTTGGGCACATCATTAGTGCAAACGGGGTGCTAGTAGATCCTTCAAAAATAGAAGCTGTGTCAAGATGGACTCCACCGAAGAATCCTTCGGAAATCAGAAGCTTCTTGGGGCTGGCGGGTTATTATCGGAGATTCATACAAGATTTCTCCAAAATTGCTACTCCGTTAACCAAACTAACCCGTAAGGATGAAAAGTTTATTTGGGCCGAGGATCAGGAAAGGGCGTTCCAAACACTAAAGGAAAAATTGACCCATGCGCCGGTGTTGACATTACCGGACGGAACGGAGGATATGGTAGTTTACTCGGATGCATCGCATTCGGGACTTGGCTGCGTTTTGATGCAGCGGGGCAAGGTTATAGCCTATGCCTCGAGACAGCTAAAGACTCATGAGAAGAGATATCCTACCCATGACCTCGAGTTGGCAGCAGTGGTGTTTGCCTTGAAGATATGGAGGCATTACTTGTATGGGGTGAAGTGCACTATCTTTACCGACCACAAAAGCTTAAAGTATTTCTTCGATCAGAAGGAATTAAATATGAGGCAGAGGCGGTGGCTAGAAACTGTCAAAGACTTTGATTGTGAAATACATTACCACCCCGGGAAGGCTAACGTAGTGGCTGATGCATTGAGCCGAAAGACGGATTATATGCCTATTCGCGTACGATCGATGCAATTAATTGTGACATCGGGTTTGCTTGAACAAATCCGAAAATCTCAAATTGAAGCAATCAAGGAAGAAAATGTGAAGAAGGAAAGGATAGTTGGGCAACTAAAAGACCTGGAGGATGGTAATCAAGGATTGAAAACTCGATTTGGGAGAATTTGGGTTCCAAATACGTGTGGAGCCAAGGTGCGTTTACTTGACGAGGCCCATAAATCTCATTATTCAATTCATCCGGGGGCGACCAAAATGTATAATGACTTAAAACAAAACTACTAGTGGCCCGGAATGAAAAGAGATATTGTGAAATATGTGGAGAAGTGTCTGACTTGTTTACAAGTCAAAGCGGAGCACCAAAAGCCATATGGTAGGTTGCAACCACTGGATATCCCAGTTTGGAAATGGGAACAAATCACGATGGATTTGTTAACCAAATTGCCCAAAACCAATTGCGGATTCGATGCTATATGGGTAGTTGTGGATAGATTGACAAAAAGTGTTCATTTCATTCCGATTCGTGAGACCTATACATCAGAGAAGATGTCGGAGGTGTACACCAATGAAATAATAGCACGTCATGGAGTGCCGATATCCATTGTCAAGGATAGAGATACTCGGTTTACTTCAAAATTTTGGCGCGAATTCCAAGAGCAAATGGGAACTAAATTGTTCATTAGCACTGCTTACCATCCACAAACGGATGGGCAGAGTGAAAGAACAATTCAAACGTTGGAAGATATGTTGCGGGCTTGCATCATCGACTTCGGGGGCATTTGGGATGTCCATCTACCCTTGGTCGAATTTTCATATAACAATAGCTATCAGTCGAGCATTAAAATGGCCCCGTATGAAATGTTATATGGTAGAAAGTGTCGAACCCCGGTGTGTTGGGGAGAAGTGGGACCACGAGGATTAGCACATACTGACATAATCCGAACTACGAATGAGAAAATTGATGTGGTTCGAGCTCACCTAAAAGCAGCTCAGGATCGACAAAAGTCGTATGCGGATAAGCGAAATAGACCTATTGAGTTTCAAGTTGGCGATAAAGTAATGCTGAAAGTATCGCCATGGAAAGGGATTATACGGTTCAGAAAAAGAGGAAAGTTGAGTCCAAGGTTCATTGGGCCATTCAGAATCACTGAACGGGTTGGTAAGGTAGCATATCGCCTTGAACTACCCGAGGAGTTGAGTGGAATTCATAATACCTTCCATGTGTCACATCTCCGAAAATGTTTAGCAGATGAAACCGATCGTATCCGCTATGATGACATCGAAGTGGATAACAGCCTCAACTATGTAGTGAGGCCAATTGCAATTTTAGATCGAAAAGAGAAGAGTCTGAGGAACAAAGTAATTAACCAAGTGAAGGTTAAGTGGGAGCACAGGAAGGGTGCGGATACCACGTGGGAATCCGAAGAAGAGATGCAACGGCTCTACCCAAAACTATTCGGTACGTATCTCGGTTTCGGGGACGAAACCCCTTTTAAGGGGGGTGGACTTGTAACATCCCGAAAACACAAAATTTTATATTAAAATTTATAAAGTGTATGATAAACAAGAATAAACTAACTAGGATAAACAACCCAGTTAGTTAGAAGCCTTGTAGTAACACAGAAATGAGTTAAAAAGCCAAAAATACAAACTAAATAAGAGTGGAGGGGTTTAGGTTGTCAAAATCGAAACTTTCATTACTAATAATTAGTAAAATAGAAACCAAACACTCCATTTGGAGTCCTGGTCGATCAAAGAAACACAGGGGGCGACACCCACTTCTTCACAACCCTAAACTCTACTAAAATCTCAAATTGAAGGCTCAAATCATGTCATAAACGAAATCTGAGCATAGAATCATGATCTCCTCGTCAAGGAGGTCATAAGGTATGTCAAATTAGGTTGTTTTGATACAACTAAAATTCTTGCATGTGATTGAAATCAAAGATTGAGCTTGATTATGTGTTGTAAAACATGAAATAGGAAGTAATGTGAAGTCTAGGGACAAACCCTATATGATTTCTTGTCAAAATCTTGCATGTTAGTTGTAAGGATCAAAATCACTATAGTGGGTGATTAGTAAGTTAGTAGAACTTGATAAACACTAGGATTAAGATTCTTGTTCTAGTGAAAACTGAAATTTTGAGATAATCTCTGAAATTGTTGATGTTAAAATACGTGTATATTGTCTAATTGAAGTTGATTTGGGTAATAATTTCAAGTTATGAACTTGGTGTAGATCATGTAGAAATCTGACCCACAAGGTGTTTGATAAAATGCCTAAGTGAGGGTTAAAATGTTAAAGATTGCTAAAAACGCAGATTTGCATATATTATGAATGAATGCGTTAAAGCTTATGAAAGAGAGTTCTAATCTTGTTATGAATTGAACTCTTTAGGCAAGGAATCCGGAACGTCAAGTGGACACGCCGGAAGTGATACCCGTGGAAAAGGTGTGCTTTAAAGGTACGTGACTTTAGTCTCGTTGTATTATGTAATAATGTTTAATTTTAAAGTACAAACGATGTCGGATTGTAATTGATGCGTTTGATGTATCGTTAAAGTGGCGAAGTTCACTAGATCACCAAACGGGTCAAAATAAACATTAGAAATCTGGTTTGGTATGTTAATAAAGTGATGGTTTTCATTAGATAGCCAAATGGGTCAAAATATTGCTTGAAAACGAATCACATGAGTAAAGACTTAAAAGTTTCATATCATGCTAGGTGATAGATGGTAATACATCAATAAATTGGTTATGATATTGATCTAAGTATAAGAACCCGGAGTATGGGTCAAACAATAAATGTTAAATGAAAAAGGGTTGTTGAAACGGAAAGCTTGAATTCCGAGGAAACAAGTATTAGCCCTTGATGAATTGCAAAGCCATGGAACTGGCGTGAATACACCAAATATATGGACCCGGAAATTTGGGTAATTATGTCTAAAAAGCTTTAAGAATGGAGAAGAGGTGCTATGCACTTACACTAAAGGGTTGGATAATGGAAATAAGGAAATCATGAACCGATTGTCGGTATCTCGGTTTCCATGATGTAAAATTTACAATGTTGGATCCGTAATTTTATTACGGACTCATAGGAAAAAGAATCGGCTAAAACGGATAAGCGAGTGAAAAGTTATGATCTTTACAAGTTGGAAAATAGTCAAAGGGTAATATTGCAGAGTCCACCGTAAATTACGGTTCCACCGTAATTTACGGTGGAGATCAAAACCTTACGGTGAAAAGCTCCTGGTTTACGGCAGCACCAGAATCATTCCAGGTTCACCGTAATTTACGGTGACACCGTAAATTACGGTGGAACCCAGGAAATTGATATTCTGTTCGTTTCTTTGCATCGTTTAAATTCGTTTATACGTAATGTAATAATGTCAAAACTAATATCTTAGTGTTTGACCCTAGGTATGTATGAAGCCCTCCCGGATGGTGATCAAGTACAACGTCAAGAACCGAACACGCATTTTGAAGCTTCCGCAATAATCTTAATCTTGTCTAGACATAATCATGTTGTAAACTCTTTTGTTAATCATGTTTTAAAACCCCTTGAACTAGTGGTTAGTTTATTAACAAGGGTTAACTTTTAAACTTGTTATGGATTATCTTTGGATGTATTTAGCACTATCTCAAGTGTGAATGGTTTAAATATGAAATCTTTTTGTAAACTCTGATTTTCTATAAAGTTCACGTAATTATTACTTAAATTACGACAAAATATTTAGGGTGTTACATTTGCGTTGCGATTTGAGCGCGTTCAAACTTGATGGGATAGTATAATAGTAATGCGATTCACATAGGAGCCACATAGGAAACACGAAATTCCTAAGTTCTCACACAATGACTTGTTTGTTTATACGTATATATACATATATTTATATAGATGTAATCCGAATTCATGCACATATAGGTCGATTTAGAATAAGCGAGGTCGCGTTGAAGTGAGAAAACGAGAGCGAATGCGATAGATTATGCATTAGTTTTGTTGCGAACATTCGGATTTCGTTTTAGATTGCGATGGCTATGCGAATCGTGCGTTTATAAAGTAGGGAGTGAAAATCGTTACATCGAGAAATCGATAAAGCGTAAAGTTTCATAACGTAAATAAGTTTCCAACCAGTTGTAAGATTGGCAGGTCGTATGATAAGAGTGCCTTGGGTGTTTAGGCGTCGACTACCCAAGGTAACCCAACTATATTTAACAAGTTCGGGCGCGCGCGTTGACCTAGAAGACTCCATGCTTCCACTGGGATGCAGTTCATGGCATTCGTCTTCCTAGTCATCGCGTGGCTCGAGTTATTGCAATAGTCGAGCCCTTGGTGAGAGCTTTTGAAAACCAGTTTATAGAGAGTGGAACGACTTATTAAGGTACGGGTTTCACCCCTGTCTTAACAGTTCCGTTCCTAGTTGTGGTTATGCTCTTCGAATAAATTCGTGAGTTCCACTAGATTTCGAAATGGAGGCTTTCGTCGAGATGTGGATGTCAATCCTAACTCGATGAAAGGTTCTCGTGCTAGAAAAATGCGCTGAGTGAGCAATCATATCGAGAGTTCTTGGTTTTCACACCTGGTCTCGACTAGATCGCTCGGTTCTGTTTTGCGAGTATTTTTGAAAACACGTGTATTGTGTCGGCCTTAGGAAAGGCTAAGTAGTATTTCAGCCTTAGGAAAGGCTCCTTCGTGTGAAGTTGTAGTATGCGGCGTTCACACAAAGTTGTAGCTTTTAGCAATTTCGATCGAGAGTATCAAGTAAGCCCAATACAACCCCACTGGGTTCGTACGAGTCGGCCTGTTGGTACTTAGACTATAGACTAGGTCAATTTCTAAGACGTCGACCCGGACTAGGTCGAGTCTGACCTAATTCCCTATAGTTATGGCTCTGATACCAATCTGTCACACCCCAACCGATGGCGGAATCATCGGGGCGCGGCACTAGGCGAATCAGATTGCTCAAGAGAATCCATAACAACTATATTGCAATAATATTTAATACATTCGTTATCCCATAGTAACAAAAAATACAATCACATAAGTTATCACAGATTTCTTGTCCTCTCGAACAATACAAATCCGACAACCTAGATTTTAGTTGAGTTTCTAGACTTCCTAGCTTGATTTGATATAGTCTGCGATCTAACCTGCAACATACGTTAAAATGTTTGTCAATACAAAAGTATTGGCGAGTATACAGGTTTGGTAAGTATAGCATAATAGATAAAAAGTGTAGCGAATTTCCATATGCATAAACGTAATACACGACATATATACTCACAAAACTGATACTACCAACTAAGTCCTCGATGCTCGAATGTACGATGGCATAACTAGACCCCGTCGGGCGCAATAGTACTATACTAGTCGTGGTGGGACGTCGCGAGTATAAGCCCTAGCACATATGCAACTAGCATCACGTATATCTATGCATAACAGTTATTCGCAAGTGATAATTCGATTGATTGAATGTTTCGTTTGATAAGCTTGATTTGTTAGAAACGTATGTTACACCCAAAATTCGATTAAAAAGGGGTCAAGTATACTCACAGTGCGTATTTAGCGAGATTACAACTTGATTGAGTCGGTTGCGAGTACGTCTGTAATGATCCTTGAAGAAAATAGAGTAAACGATGTACGGTTAAGCAAGATTGCCTTGAAAAGTTTACTCATTAGGTTGAATGGTTCTCATCCGTGCGGATTGACAAGTTATCCGTCCGGATGACAAGTCATCCGTCCGGATGACAAGTCATCCGTCCGGATGACATGTTATCCGTCCGGATAACAGGTGATCCGTGCGGATGGTGTGTCATCCGTGCGGTTAATGCGCGTATAAGTGGTCATCCGTGCGGGTGGAGGTACGTGCGGATGAATGGTGGCACGTGCGGGTGACATTGTTGTGCGTGCGGATGAGTGTGCGTGCGGATTAACATTGTCATTAGTCCGGAATGACATGTCATCCGTCCGGACTGACATGTCATCCGTGCGGACTGACATGTCATCCGTGCGGACTGACATGTCTGTTTCGCACTCTGAACACTGTTTTCGAGTGTTTAACGGGAGGAATACGTTCGCTTTTACTAGGTTAGTGTAATTTCGCATTAACACTTGAGGTTCCGTCAATTCCTACTCGTTCTAACGGCCGGGAATCACCCCGTTCCATCAGATCTGGCCGTTCGTGATGGTTCTTCATGGTTAACTCGAAATCGCACAGATTTAAGTGAGATTTGTCATTAAAACATGTGGAAATCACCCGGATCTGAGTCGTTTATAGTGAAATGAGACCCCAACTTGAAGTTCATAAGAACTGTTGGTGACATCACCTTAAAAGCGCCTCAAATCTGCAGATTTCACGGTTAGAATTTGAGTTTCGAAAGATAGAATGATGTAGAATCGAGTGTAGATTGTAGAAGTACAAGTTTTAGGTTGAAATCTTACCGGAATCGCGAGGAAATCGAGAGAAAAGGGTCTTGGAGCGTGTTTGGTTGAATAGGAGCTGTCACATAACTGTTCAAGTGATGTGACATGGTATTTATAGGCAACAGAGGAGAGGGAAAGAGATCTGGCCCGGATAGCCCATCCGTGCGGATGGCCCATCCGTGCGCATGCCCATCCGTCCGGATGGCCATCCGTCCGGATAGCTATCCTGACGCGTTGGACTTCTCCGTCTTTGATCGTTTTGATGGTTTTCGAAGCGCGTACTTTTCATAATTAATTTATATTAATATATTGTTATTATATATATATATATATATATATATATATCACTAGGGGTCGTATTTACGTAACTATAATCCAAAGTTTCGATAATTAACAATCGGTTTCCGATTCGAGTATGCGGTTATTAGCGACGTTTCACGGCCATCAATGAGGGTAGTGTAGATCCTTCCTTGATGTCATCGTGAACGTTATTGCGTGTAGTGCCACAAAGACTGACGGGGTACCGTTTACTCGTATTGTCATTAGCGTCATGACGACTGGAGCTACAGCACTCACCCGAGGGACCTTGTTAGCGTTAATTGTTTACGTTCGACACATCACGGCCACTGAGGGGGGTAGAATAGGTCCCCACTCAATGCCTCCGTGACTGTTAGTGTGATAATAGTGTAGTATAGTGATATTGTATTTCGAAAATATGTGATTATCCCTCGAGTAGCAATATATGCGATATAGTTACATTATGATCCGAATCTCTGGTGCTAGGCGTAACAAGTGTAACGAGTAGTAACAAAGCAAAGCTAACAAACTGACACACGTTGCGCACTACTCCCCGGCAACGGCGCCAAAATTTGACGTGCTGTCGTAGGTACACGCAAATTTAATCCCAATAACAACTATAGACAGTGGTAAATGGGTATCGAACTTAGGGAGTATGTGGAAAGTGTGTTGTTTTTATAGCCTTGCGATTAACTACAATTAACCTAATTTGCAGAAAATAAAGATCAATGATTTGGATTGTTGTTTTAGAAAACTAAATTAATAACTAATTGCAAATCAAAAGTTGGTTGTAAAACAGATTAGGAGAAGACAATGACCATCTTAGGATTCAGTTTCTTTAAACAATTGTGTGAAATTTCAACTAGAAAGAGTTACATAGACATAACTCGTGCATAAATAATTGAAGTGATAAAAGGGAACAAAGTACTCGGATTATATAAACGCGAGGTTGTTTCCCGATGATCAATTAACCAATAACCAACCCTAACCCTTCCCGTGATATCTCGATTGCCAACGGCACCAAGAACGTACGATTGAGACTAGAAATTGCACTATCGATTAACAAGCTACAAACAATTATGCATACACCATGATATTCAAGAAACGCAAGTTATCATTCTAGAAATTCAGAAATAAACACACAAAATTTCAAGAGAAACCTTCACCTAAGATGATCACCGAAAGTTTTAGCCACACATAGCTTGATGAATCATCATAGCAATCAATTCATTGTTCATACAAATCGAAATCACAAACCGAATGTTAGCAATTGTTCAAAACCAAGCAAGGATAGCCAAAATCGCCCCCAATGTGTTCTCTAACTGACCAATGATGAGAATACATGAAAAGACACCATAAAACTGAATAAATGATGGCAGTTACAAGTTTTCCGCAGCTTCCACCGTAACTTACGGTACCACCGTAAGTTACGGTGGCTTAAAATGGTTTACGGTGGATTTAAACTGAGTTACGGCATCAATTTTTGTCAGAGTCTACCGTAAATTACGGTACCACCGTAAGTTACAGTAGGCTTCAGCAATCAATTTTTGTTTTCTTCATAACTTTCTCGTTTCAACTCCGTTTTCTTCACCGTTTTCGCCTACGTTCTCGTAATTTAATCCTCTATCATGTTATCTTCTTAATTATTCAATTCCAAAATTTTATTTTTTTCATTTATTCTCCGTCTTTCAATCTACAATCCAGTCGTGTCTATTCGAAGCTTTATTTCCATACTTTTAAGCTCTAAATGTACCTGAAACACAAGCAACCGTAGTTATCTAATTCAAGACAATTACATGATCAAATGAGGGATTCACTCGTCTTTTAACACACTTAAGGGTTGTCCCATGGACCACCCGTCACACGTTACCATTATCCTATAATCATCACCAATAATCTGTTTATCATTTATACAACATTCTTACACATAACATTTACCTTATTAAATACCACTTTTTACCATTTCTTTATTCACTTTTTAACATTCTTTCTATATTTTCAGGAACATTCATACACAATGAGGCTGCTACCATTGCTGCTGGAATTCCGTACCCCCCTAACGATGAAACCAATTCTTATTCTGATGATGATATGATACTGATGAAGATACATATGATGATTCTGAAGACCCTGCACATATAATTGTACATGAACAGCCCCTTAGACGTTTATCCAGACATCATAATGCACCCAACCATCAAAAAATTGATTAAGTTCGTCGTCAAAATATTGATCATTTTGTTTTATTATTCGTTTGACATTTAATCTGAACTGTTTACATTCAAGTTGCTCACCTACGTTGAACTGTTGTTTACACTTAATTTGAAACGTCCGCGTTCAATTTGATTATGTTGAATTACTGTTTATATTTAATTTAATTTAATCTGTTTACATTCAATTTGACCTACACGTTTACGTTGAACTACTCGATTAAACTTCATTTAAACTATGTATTCCCATATTATGATGAAAAATTCCGATGTTTATGATTGCACTTGCACTGTTTATAACTACACTTGCACAGATGATACTTTTTTTTATCACTCACATTGTTACTGTTTCTACCAATGTACATGTGCATCCATGAATATTTTAACTGCATATAATCCGTTTCCTTTACATATACATCATCATATGTAATGTGGTACCCCATACATAATAGGGTACCACATACGTAATATCATATGAACAAATATACAATATCTTAAAATATATACATATTCATTACTACCATGTTTATTGTTTTTAATTAATACACAGGTGCATTACCAACATTAACACACTATCACACAACTTTTGTATAACAAGTAAATATAACACCCTTATCATAAGGAATCACATAATCCAAACAACAATCGTTATTACACATATGCATCACCGGCATATACTATACTAAACAAAATATGATATCCTAAATTAACAAATGTTACCATTCGTAATACATTATATAATACCAATATGTATGTTATATCAAACTTTGCACATGTGCAATACCAACATTACCTCTACTAAACAACATAATACATCATATATTAACAAACATGATCATCCGTATTGCATGTCCACAAACTACCTACACATAACATTAGCTTTAGTTCACAACCTCACACCTTCTGCTCTTCTTTCCAATTTATACGCATCTTCCAACACTCCTCATGTTTCAGTGCCTCTTCTTCTATTTTTCATCCGTCAACCTATTAATCAAATACGTCCTTGTTGTCAATCCATGAGCAGTTTTGAATAATGTTTTCCTGCATACATTACATATATTACATCAATTATTTCATGTATGCACATGTGCAGTAAACATATTACATACAATATGTACAATGCTTATGTTTTAAGGTAATAATGCACGTTTGCGTATGCCGTAATACATTCATATTAACTTAATCTGACTAAATATGCACATGTGCATAACTATGCACATGTGCATTAACATGACTGATCTTATCAACAGGTTTGTTTCAATAAAAAAAAATTAACCCTTACCAAATGAAAATTCGTATTACCACCAATCATATTTAACATCAATTAGAAACAAAACTATTATGACAAACTATGCACATGTGCGTAACTTTTTTTTTAAATGCAAATGTTATTCATAGAAGCTAACCTCCAAAACAGAGGCGGTCGAACCAACCACTACAACAAATCGAAAAACAACAACTCAACACAAGAACCTAAAGACCTAAAACGAGCAGCTACCTTATATCAAACCTACACCATTTTTCCCAACTCACGGACCTATTTTTGGACCGATTCTTATACCATAAAAAACCGACGGACTTAATATTACGGATAATATCTACGGGAACCTTTTATTGTTCCTGGCTAACCATATACACCAATTTGTCATTAACATAATGCCATGTAAAGCTTCTTTCACTTCTATATCCAGATTGCAAAACTCAGAGGCAATTACAATAGCTTTAGCTGAAAACAGAATAAAAGGACTCACCTTACACCACTGACTGATGTGATACCAGACAGTTTACGCTACCCTGCATGAACAAAGAAGCTGTTTCATCGCCATCTTCACACAGACAACATTTCACGTCTCCGCCCCAATAGTTCGGATCCCAGAGTGAAGTCAGCGTGGGAATACGATCTAAAACCTCCCTCTAAACAAAAATATTGCATTTTTGGGACCCATTTCGACCATTTCACAATGTGCATACTGCTGAAATCGGAGCCGCTATACAGGAAGTTCTTGACAGCATTGACTGAAAAATCAGAGTCATTACCTCCCAACCATTCCCAACCATCTTTGCCATAGGACAAAGTGACATTATCGAGGAGCCCGATCAACTCGTGCCATTACAGTAATTATTCAGCAGAGCTTGGGTTTCTTGACAAATTCCAAACCCCCATAAAGTTTATATTATCCTGATTGTACTGGTCCGCCACCAGTCGTCACTTCTCTTGTTCCATTCTAAATATATTTGGGAAACGAGTTTTGTGCATAATTATGCACATGTGCATTAACATGACTGGCCTTGTTAGCATATTATGGCAAACTATGCACATGTACATCAACATGAATGACCTTATTAACCTATTCTATCAAATTATGCACATGTGCATAACTGTATATCACCCAATGCTACCTTATTATCATATTCAACCATGAGTTACAGGTTCATATAACTTTATAATATAATTGATTACATAATAATATAACTGTATAACTGTATGTCATAACAAAAACAACACCAAAATAACAATACATACAAATTATATATCATTTATGAATACATAATTGAGATTAGTATTCAAATTAATGTGCATATTAACCAACTATGACAATTTATGCATACGTGCATAACTATATAAAACACAAAATCACCTTATTATATTGATTTATTAAGTGAATCCTATTCAAATTTTTGTACATGTTAACATACTATTACGTTTTATGCACATGTGCATAGCTATGTATCACACACCTCATTGTCTTATTCAGTGTAATCGTAATTTATCAAACTTTGCACATGTGCATAACTGTATAGAACATAAAATTAGTTTATTTATGTTCCGTATAAACCTATTATGTACAAGCCTGTTATGTCGTGTTAATGCACATGTGCATTAACTGTATATATCATAAAATTATCTTATTATCATGTTTCGTATAAGCCTGTTATGCCTTTTCTGTATAAGCCTATTTGTAACACCCTTGTTCAATTTATACAATATTTCGTACAAAAGCGAGTTTATACGATTACACATACATATGAGAATACGAATTTACTAAAACTTTTTAGCATTTTAACATTTAATGTTTATAACGTCGTTTAAACGTGGCAACTAAAATAATGCGGAAGCTTGATTCTTGATTGTGTTCGGTTCTTTGTTGAGCTTGATTGTCATCCGGGGTTCCAAGTTATACCTGCATTTCATAAACCATGAAATGATTAGTTATACGGGCTTAAATTGAGTTTAGAACAAGTCCGGATACAAAAACGGACAAGAAAAATGAATTTGCCAGCTTTGGATTCTCACGCGGGTCGCGACAGAGACACCCTCGTCTCACGCGTGTCGCCTCGTATCGTCGCGTGTCGCGACGTGTTTCTGGTCATCCATCGCGTGTCGCGACAGATATGCTTTTCCAGCGAGTTCAGATCTGGGTCCTGCATTTTCAGCTATGCCTGTTTTTACGAAAACGACCATAACTTCTTCGTTATTGATCCGTTTTACCCGATTATTTTTCCTACGCGACCGTAATTTAATTCCCCATCTAATGGAGTTAAAATCCAACATCCTACATATTAAAACTTCAGACTTTTAACTCTTCGGCTTATTACCCTTTTTACCAACTTTTGACCCGTTCGTGATTTCATCATCAAACGTATTTATTTGACCCTTATAACACATACACTTCTTCAACTTAATGTTATCTACCATATTAGATTCTAATCACCGGTTTATTACACAAATTAAACCCGTTTTCGCTTGTATGCTTATTTTGACCCGTTAAGGGTATTTAAGCACTTTCGAGCCTAAAATCACTTTCGATTGCTTCTAGCATTCCATCACCACATTTCTTACCCTATAATATCCCACCACAACTGTATTTAAGGTGGGTTTGTTGTGGTGATCTTATATAACCCAAATTTTACTTCTCGAATCATTATTTTACGGCAAAACTCAAATAGTGTCATTTGACTAATATAATACCTCTTTCAGCTTTTATACTTATTCTAAGTATTTACCCAATCATAAAACTCGTTTCCAAACAACTTTTAAAGGTTGTTTGTTCGAATTAGCCAACAAGGGCGTTTTAGTCCTTTTTAACCTTTCAATTACGAAAAGGTCCTTTGAGAGCATGTTTGACCCATAATTCTTCCTTTGAGTTATGATCTTGTTCGAAAAGTCATTATGCTCTTCGAAACGCCACGACCCTCTTTTAAAACATTCGATTTACCCATTAAGTAACCCATTGTCTATCTAAGACTTCATCTAATGCTCATTAAACCTTATGTTCTAAATGAGTAATTACTCTATTACACATACCTGGCTCGGATCAATATATTGACCCGTTTTAATTGCCTTGCTATAATATTCGCTAAATAATAGCGATGCAAATATCATTTCTACATTTATTCCTGAAATCATATAACTCGACAAGAATCATTAGTCGCTATTATCAAAGGGTGGTATCTTCACCCTTTGACCCGTTTGGTCTAAATGACCAATTATATTAGCGAGATGACATGTATTTTCATCTCGACTATATGACTCGCTCCGATTTACATCATGCGATCGTTTTACTTATAATTCATTTCTTAATACTTTTCGGCCTATTAAGGCTTACTTCATAAGTGTCTTTTAAAACCAATAGTTATGGTCGACGTGTGCCCAATTTACCGTTTTACCATTATGGTTTATTTTGGTTAACCCTATAAGGTAACCATTTAAAAGTTCATTTTCCATTTGTCATAAAATGATCAAATTACCGATTTAACCCCTTTTAAACCATCAACATGATTTCTTGTCATGCTCGACTATCTTGTTCCGTACGTCTACACGCCGAAACATCATACCTCAACTATGTATTTATCTTATTCGTAACTAATACGATAAGAGAATATTCTAAACATAAGACTAGTGTAAGCCATACTTACCTTACTTCCAAATTATGTTTTTCCGCCATTCTTGCTTCGTTTGACCCGCTTTGTTCCCAAGCTTTCACCTAGCTTGTTAATCGTCAAACTATCATTTAATATGGTTAGATTAGTCATAATTATTCACGACTATTCCATCTCACTTATTTCATAAGTCGAAACCACTATTCAACTTCATGATTAGTTAACTTAGCTTATTAAAGTTAACTACTTTCTATCACATAATTTACAACATTAGTTCAAATCAACACGATGATTAGAACTCTTCTTGTTTCATATTTCATATAACTTGTCATATTATTCAAATACACATTTTCACTCTAATTTCAACACTTTAGTTTTCATTTAGGCATTTTAACAAACACCTAATGTGCATACATTTTTACACATTAACAACTAGTTCATAACTATTTATTTTTACCAAGATTAACATCAAAATTCACCACTATCACTTATGATCAAATACTCAAACTTGCAAATTGTTTAAGTATTTCCCGATTACTTAACATGCATGATGATTCTAAGCATATCTATATCATCTATTTCATCATAGCATCAAAACCCACTTTTCTAAGTGTGTTAATTCACCAATTCATCAATCTATAGTAGGTTATGTATGATTTTCACTTAGGGTTTTGTTCCTAAGCAAGTATACATCACTAATCTAGCCATAGCTTCTCTAATTCATGCCTAATTCGCGATTAGGATGATTATCCAATTTTTTACAACTTCACCAAACATCAAGATTTTACATACCTTACGATCCTCTTGTTCGGGTGATCATTAATTCACGTTCGGTTGTGAATTTGGGCTTCATTTGATCCTTCAATTTGATGATTATATGTGGATTAGGGTTTTTGGCTCCATGGGAGCCCCCTGAGCTCGATCCAGAACACACAGTGTGTGTGTGTGTGTTTGTGTTTTGTTTAATTAAATAACTTTTCTAGTTATCCCACTTTAACCCCTCGTGTTTGGTTCGTTATTAAGTAGGCCACAACCTACTTATTTTTAACAATATTCCCACTTATTAACTAGGTTTAATATTCCTAGTTAACTTAGCAGGTTCGGGAATATTTATGACTAAGTTTATTTTAGGTCCCGTTAACCCGGGCCTTTTATCTATTTTATTTCCTTAAAAGCTTTTACTCACTTTTTATTTAATATTAGGATTAATTATTTAAATCCTAATATTTACCGGGTAAATTTTACCACTAACGATACTTTACCCGTCTTTTAGTGCTAATGTGGTTTGATCACCAAACCCGTTTTCGGGGTGTTACACTATTCTATCGTGTTAATGCACATGTGCATTAACACCACATAACTTGTCGACAATCATAATTCAGTAGTAAATCCCTATCATTTACCAAATCAACTTCCGTGTTGCCAATCATATCCAACATTATGCATATAACATCATTCTTTAATAAAAAAATACATAAAACAACACATCAGTACCACATTACACATAGTTCATCACAACATTAGCCCTTCTGTTCACTCAAAAATCATATATATACCACGATTTTCAATAATTCATTTATGAAACAACTGTTTAAATGTAATAACCACATAATAACATGTCTGAATCGATGGTTGATAGTTGTTTTATCATATACGAGTACAAAACAAGGTGTATGAACTTACAATTTCACGGAACGGTGCAACAGAGGATCGATAGTCCGTTGGATGACTTGTGTTCTTTCGATTATCCCTATATGTGCATTACGATCGTTTTGCCCTAATTTAGACTGTAATACAAATGTGCAATCGATGATTATGTTGTTAATAAACTGATATCAACTAATTTTGATGACGAATACATGATGAATTATAAGATCGAGATGATGAATTTTGGGGGATTTGGAGTGTGACGTGAACTGAGATGATGAATTGTGTAGAGATTGGATCCGGATGTGAATTGAATATAAATGATGGTTCAATTTGATGTTTGAAGTCCAGGAGGAGGAGAGGCAGCTGATTTAATTTTTATTATGTATTTACAATAATGCCATGTGTTCAAATTGATTCTCGCGGTTATCGCAATAAAGGTGGTTCTCGCATAAACCCTACCCTATATATATATATATATATGATTAGGTTCATTTGTGAACAACATCTTCATAGTGAACTGTGTGAACAAATTAGGACCATTGATTTCCTTTTTAATTGTTAAGGGTATGATTATAATTATGCAATAACTTAGTTTTATATCTTTATTTAATCATTAAATTTCAGTTACACTTTTAGTTTTGGTGGTTTTATTAAATTGCATAATTATCTTCTCTATCTCTCTTAATCCAAAATAATTTTATTTTCCATTTCTCTATACGTTCATGTCGTTCAGTAGGCCCTTAATAAAGTATAATTATATTCACATAAGGCTAATAAGTATTATTTTTTAATAAATGAATTCATATGTTTGTGTTATTTATCTTTTTTAATTGCATATTCATGCAAGAATGGATTATTTACAGAACGTTTGATTACATATATATATTTTTTTTGGATTGAATATTCAAGTTTTTTAGAATTGCATATCCATGATTATTCTTCATGTAGTCATCATGAATCTTGTATGTTTCTATATTATAATCGCGCTTTTTAATCGGTGATGTATGCGACGTAGGTGGTGGTGGTTGGTGTTGCAATCGGCGATGTGTGGCTAGTAACTTACAAATCTTTGTAGACTAAACTTCTATGTTCTTTTTAAAACTAAATGTTAAACCAAATTAAATTATATTTTTTAACATATGTGTATACTGGTCGGTATATACAAGACTTATACACTTGTGTATTATTACATCTTGTTCCCACATGTCGGTATAAACCAAACTTATACACTAGTGTATTATTCAAGTACATATATATAAACAGGATCATGAGAAAACGCCTAAAAGTGTGAAAACGGATCCTGGTGAAACACGTGGCGCGCGATATAATGAAGGCGGATCAGCTTTTTTGTCCTTTTATCTTTTTTTTTTCCAATGCGTGTCTCACAATACCTCTTCATTTTTTGGCGTGTAAGATTTTTTTGGCGCTTAGTTTGATTCAATAACTACCTGGCGTTTTATTGTTTTTTTAGATCTGCCTCGATGAATTAATTGTTTTTGTGTTATATAGTAAATATTTTGGCGTTTATGGCGTTCCCAAATTCATTAAAATCAATTAATAATTCTAACATCTTGGCGTCCATGGCGTTCCCAAATTTATTATATACCTTTAATAATTCAAACGTTACAATTTTTTAGACGTTTTTTTTGTAGATTTCACCAGTTGAATTAATCCCATATATGTTCTAAAGGTAAATTTCCTCGCGTTGATGGCGTTCTTAAATTCATTATAATTCATTAATAATTTAAAAGATTACAACTAAGACGAAATCAAACTAAACTAATAGTCTTCTGTGGATGGTCTTACATCAGAGATGTACCCATCACTTTGTTCATCGCTTTATTCAGACTCATCATCTTCAGCTTGCGCATTGACGTATAACGCCATAATCTCGTCTCGTCTTTGTTGCATGATATACTTAAATATCATCACAACCCTGGATCTTGCATCGTTCGAAGACGCTAAATCACAGAGTTGTTCAAGAAGATGTAGTCTAACTGTGTTCAGCATTTCGTCCATTGTCAATGAATAATCCACCCCATGTTGATAAGTCACTTTCACCGTTCTTGATTGTCCATCCAAACTCCAACCGTTCTTTTCAATCTCCTTATTACCGTTCGAGTCATTTCACAATCGTCAGCCATTGGAACCCCTAGGGCCAGAATATCCCTCTGACGGTTCTCGCATTGGTTCTCGCGGTTTTTTTAGGTTTTTTGGTGGTGTAGTGGTTTTATTTTATTGTGTTCACGTTGGTTCTCGCGATTCTCGTAATAAAGGTGGTTCTCACATGAACCCTACCATATATATATACAACTAAAAAACACCTCAATTGTTAAAATCAGCATTTTTTTATTTTTCTTTTAGCTTTGAATTAAGGATTTTAAAACTCAAAATAAAGCTTCTCTCATTAAAGTTCAATTATGTCCTTGAAACTCTGAAGAGTGATATAATAAATATATGTAGTTAGATATATATGGTATGTTTAAACTATTTTATCTTTGTGATAAAAGCTAAAAAATGTTTAAACTATTTTATCTTTGTGATAAAAGCTAAGAAATTAAATGAGCTAAAGTACTACCAATCATTCTAATCCATTCTTTGTAATGAGTGCTCGATCCATTGAGACGCAGAGAATACGGAGAAGGTGGATTATTAAAATTTGAAATAAATGTTTAATATTTTGAATTTTACATCTCTCTTTTTAAGTAGTGGATACTTTAAAGTATTGTAATATATTTTCATATTGTTATATAGGAATTAATTTAATTTGTTAACAAAACACAATAGTTCCAAAGATGTCAATGTAAAATATATTATAGTTAACTCATTACAAAGTTTGTAATCAGATTCCTTTTCTTTAATCCTTCTGTGTCGTGCAAAGAATTTTTCAAATCAAGTGCGAGTAGTTCATCCTATAATATGTGAACATTTTCCAAATAAAAAAAAAGAAAGTTAAATAAATAGTTCAAATGATTATGATATGGCGAGGAAATGGAGATAATGAACGCGGATGACTTAAAAAAGTATTGTCCATTCACTTATGATTTTTATAATTTAATACTAAATTATTTACTTTTTTAACGGTTAAACTTACGCATCATATGGATTGAATCATTGATCTTCTACTACCCTAAACACACTACTCCTAGTGGATTAATACCAAATTTTATAATTAACGCAAATGTAAATTTTTCTAAACATAGTTAATTAATCTACTTATTGATATCATTTAAGTTAATTAATCTACTTATTGATAACATTTATAATATAGAATAGTAAAAGAGGGTGGAGATACAATAGGAAGTTTATTTGGCCAGGAAGTGATTTTGACCATCCATTTAGTTAATCAAGGGCTAAGATTAAATGATGGAAATTGAAGAGAAGAAAAGAGACGCGTGAGTTTGTTTAGGGGCATTCTAGTCAATCCAAGCCAATAGTTTCTCCCTCCTCCAATCCCCCCCCCATTTTTTAAACGTTAATAACTCTTTCATACGACATTATTTTTTTATAAAAATTGCACAAAAAAAACGAGCGTTTTTTTTATATTTAAAACGAGTATACTATTGCTATATTTTCAAAAAAAAATTAAAAACCCAGTTGCGTAAAACGTAATAGAAAAACCCCCAGTTACGTAAAACGCAATGAAAAAAAAACCTAAAAAATGAAATTTTTCTAAAACGCAATGCACAAAAAACACAAAGAAATGTATTATTTGTAAAACGCAATGGCCAGAAAACACAAAGAAATGTCTTATTTCTAAAACGCATGAAAAGAAAAACCTAAAAAATAACATTTTTCTAAAACGCAATGTACAAAAAACACAAAGAAATGTCTTATTTCTAAAACGCAATAGCCTCAAAACTCAAAAGAAAATGTACTTTTTAAAACGCAATAGACTAAAAACACATAAAAATGTGTTTTACCTAAAACGCAATGCACCAAAAACACAAACAAACGTCTTATTTCTAAAACTCAATGGCCAGAAAACACTTAAAATGTCTGTTTTCTAAAACGCAATGGACTGAAAACACATAAAAAAGTGTTTTACCTAAAACGCGATGCACAAAAAACACAAAGAAATGTCTTATTTGTAAAACGCAATGGCCATAAAACACTTAAAAATGACTCATTCTAAAACGCAATTGACTAAAAAACAAAAGATATTGTTCTTTGTAAAACGCAATGGACTGAAAACAACTAAAAAAGTGTTTTATCTAAAACGCAATGCACCAAAAACACTTTAAGAATGTGTTTTTCTAAAACGCAACGGCCAGAAAACACATAAAAATGTTTTAGTTGTAAAACGCAATTGCCTAAAAACACCAAAGAAAGTGTTCTCTCTAAAACGTATTGAACCATGACAATAGTTTTGTCTGTGCTGTGAACTGTCTGAACAAATGCAGTTTACGAATGCAGTTTCCAGAGGCAACGCCAGGGGCTCTGCCCCTTGGACCCCGACAGGGGCTGCCGCCCCTGGGACCCCGCTACCACGGGCGCTGCCCCCGGACCCCCGCCAAGATCGTAAAACGCAATGACTAAATAAAAAACTCAGATCGTAAAAATTAAATTAAAGAATTCATTACATGGATCGAAGTGATTTCTTCAACAATTGACGAATTTTGAATGATTGAAACACTTATCAGCGCTCGAATCGAACGGATCGAGTGATTATCTTCAAAATCACCGGAAAAAACGAGATTTTGTATGAAATTAAACTGGGTTTTCTTCAAAAAAGCTGAAGATCACGTTGATCGGGTGTTTCAATCATTGAATGGTGATGAAAATCGCACTATAATGTAGTGATTATTGAGATAGAAAGTGAAGAAATGGTTGAAGATGGTGGGTTTTGAAAATATTGGGTTTTGAAGTTACTGGGTTTTGAAAAGGAAGAATAAAGGGGTGGATTGACTAAAATACCATTTTTCTTTATTTTAAATGTTGCCATATGTCCTAATCCTATTGCTTCCTACAATTCCTAGCCAAAATAAAGCTTCCTATTTGATCTTTTCCCAAATTATATTCAATATTGACCAGACTCTTCTCATACACCACTTCCAAATGCTGGTTTGTGAATGATAGGGAAGTTGCAATTTGAGGGTTTGAAAGACGAGGTGTAACTATCTATATATAACAACTTTTTAGACGGATTATGGGCGGAAGTACCTATCACAAATGAGCAGTCACTGCATTAAAGTTTGTCGTAAAATCTTATCCTCAAATTAGCGACGAATTACCGGCAGAAGTGCAAGATTATATTGTAATGAGTAAACATGAAAATATGAATATTTCGGTTCGGTTTGGTTAATTTTAGTTAACTGAGGGTTAAAAATCCGATAACTGATTTTCGACTAATTAATTTTTGGTTATTTAGGTTTTCGATTAATTTTGGTTAACGATTCAAGTATTGTTATCCCTAGTGCGGTTAGACCATGTGTAGTGGTAAATCAAAATAATGCCCCCACCATGGGGCATTATTCGACACGTGTCATCCCAGTCAGCATAGGGCATTATAGCATAAAGTGGTGTAATGGGGTATTATTCCAATAACGTCTCTTCCAATCATTAAAAAGAATAAAAAAAAAAAGAAAAAGAAACTTACACTTGTCAACAAAATGTCAGAAACTTTACACTTGTAAAAAAAAAAAAAGCAAGTAATGCCCCTTCTAGTCAAACATCTCAGACTAAAGCAACAAGTGTTGAGCGTTTTAAATAAAACGCCGGGGAACTTTTTTTTCAAAAAAAAAAAGAAAATAACGCCCTATGTAATGGGGGGGGGGGGGGGCGTTTTTGGGCGTTTTTTTTTTAATTTAAAAAAAAAACGCCCCACTACGGGTGGTCTTAGGATCCACTAGTTTATTATCTTTTTTTTTTTTTTGAAAGGAACTAGTTTATTATCTGAACTTGTTGACTTTGACCAATTATACTTATTTCTATCATCCGTCTTTTTAGATCTGCTGCTACAAACACAAACTCATCATCATCAGAATCAATGAAAATCCTAGAAGACCCTTGGTGATAAAAAATCAACTACAAATTTTTAAGCGGGCCAACAAGCAATTGAATCAAAGAGACCAAAGTAGAATTGAAGAGGAAGATTTGCATGATGGGGTTTAAATTGAAGAAGTGGATCAAAGGGGGGAAACAGAGACGAGGAGAGGAATATGAGTTTTGGAAGATGTGTGTTTATATTAGGAGAGGAATATGAGTTTTGGAAGATGTGTGTTTATATTATTATAATATATATATAATATAACTAAACTAGGTTAGAACCCCGGGAATAGGATCAAATACAAACAATTAAATTTGTAAGAACCGTAAGAACCAACACATAATTGACAAGTGTCCATTAATAAAAATTAGTTTAGGGGTAATTTAGACCTTTTGACCATATTTATTTATAACTAATTAAAAATAATTACAAAAAAAACTATAATCAGCACAACACTATATAATTAGCATAACATCCTTAATCGTTCTCCATTATCAGCACATCGTCCTCAATCGTTCTTCATTATCAACATAAACAACATTAGCACAATATCCTTAATCGTTCTCCATTTTTAGCACACCAAATGTACTGATTATATCTATTTTTGGTGTTTGTTGTTATTATTTTTGTAATTAACACATAATCAGCACGTTATCAGCACAATTATAAAACACCTTTTGTTAACTTTTTTTAAAAATCACTTTTATAAATACAAAAAATGTATAGCAATATGGTACTCATATTAAAGATAAAAAAGTACTTGATTTTATGGTATATTTCTTTTTTTAAAATAATGAAGTATATAAAAGTTATTTTAGTTTTAAAAACCTTGGTGGAATTTGTATTTAATGGAAATGGTCAAATGACTAGCAATTTTACAAAATTACCCCTAACTTGTTAGTACTAATTTTTAATTATAAGGGTTTTATTTATAATCAACACCAACCATTGATTTAAATTATCAATGGCTCATATTTGTTCTTATGGTTTTTATAGTTAGCACTATTTGTACAGGATCTCAACTAACCCCGTGTATTACACGGGTTGAATAAATATAATTTTATATATATATATATATATATATATATATATATATATTTTTTTAACGTAAAATTGTCAATTTTATATATAAGGTCAAACAAATTACACCAAGATAGCCGGTAGGCGGGCAACAAGCTGCGCCGCTACCCCCTTTTGAATAGCGAAACCTAACCTAGTAAAAACGAAACCCCGATCTCTAGGAGACGAAATGTTGCTGTGAACAACCCGTTGGACCCGTTCAAGAAATCGGATGGCTTCTGGAGCTAGCGCGCCAAAGGTATCAAAGGCAAAAGGGATAAAGGAATGTTGATTATCCTTGCAGGCTTTTGCGTGTTTGTCCATTTTCTTTGCTGCCGCCCTTGCAATCGCCTGACCAGGGACAAAACCGGTATCCCGTAAGCCTACAAGGGGGGACACCCCAGTAAGATCAACACAAGCGTGTTTACCTGCATCCCACCCGAAAACTAAAACGTCCGCGGGGCGCAATGTAGATCTTCCTTCCCTCGGATCTGTCAAAAAGTTTACGGGGGCTTCTTTCTTCATCGAGATCCCCGCTCGTTTGAGGATGTCCCCCAAGACATCCCGCACCCAGTCGTGCCTATACTTAAAACCTGGCAGTTCTTTACAGTGCAGAGCATGCTCCCCAAATTGGTCTAAACAAGCTTTCTGGCAAATCGGGCATTGCTCATCATCAGGGAACATAGGAATCATGAGCCGATATTTTAAGATAGCACGATATTCAACAGCTGACATCTTTTGGCCTAAGCCCTCGATGGGGATGACCGATAGAAAATCTTGGGCGTAGGGGCCCCGCAAGCATTCTAGGATGGCGTTCTGACGGGGGGTCGTACAGAAATCTGATCCAATATTCTGGGCGATACGACAAAACAGAGCACTCGCCAAAGTCTTCTGGGTCTTCGGTGGGGCGGTGTCCCTGTTAGCGAAACCGCCAATATCCAAATCCGGGAGGTGTCTATGCAACTCCCCCAGAGCCATGTCATAATCCCCATCCATTCCAACAACTCCACTCTCGCGCAGGATGTGATCTTGCAGCCCCCATGATTGAGCTCGCGAGGCAACAAAACCGTAAATGGAGACATCCATGGCCGATAAAAGCCCCAACCCCCCCATCTTACAGGGTAGAGAAGCAACCCGCCACTGAAAATCCCCAAAAAACGGACCCCCACACACCACAATGTCCTCTATAGCCCCCCGTAGCCCTTTATCGAATACGGATACCGCCTCCTTTACAAACACAGGTTGACAAGTTCGCAGACCAAAAAGGAGCTTGGCGACACCCATGCAAGAGCGCAGCAGGAGAAGCTCACTTTGCGGGTCTCGGAGTTGCGAAAGGCTATTCATAAGGTCCACTGCCCGGGAAGCTCGCCGCGCAGCCAAAGCACTAATGAAACTGGGGTCCCGACTCACAGCCCCCCCAAGGAGTCTCACACCCCCCGTTGGTCTTCCAATCTCCTTCGGGAATAAACTAGCCTCCAATTTTTCTCCATTGCAAGACGGCCAAAATACCTCCGTTTTTTTTTAAATTAAGCCGAAGCCCCAAAGGTGGCCCCTCAGATTGAATGATAGCCAGAGCCTTTGCTACCTCAGATGTTTTTCCCATAATAGTACCATCATCCAAATACCACGCGTGGAAGGGGAGGGTGCAACTCTCTCGTATACGTTGTGTGAGGGGGTGCAAGACAAGGGCGAACAAAAGAGGCCCCAAAGGATCCCCCTGCTGGACCCCCGTGGACGACCCAATGCAGTCATTACCCACATAAAGCCTAGCGGTTTGCCCATAAAGAAAATGAACCCACGGAAATATAGATGGGCATCGAATCCCAACCTCCCGCAGAAGAGCTGTGCGATCCACTAGGTTGAAAGCATTGGAGAAGTCAACGGTAAGCATGGCGAAGGCCCCATCATCGTGAAAGGCGTTAAGGAACCTGTTCGCGCTATGGAGGATAGCTTCAGCCCCATCTGGTGTCCCAACCCCGAATTGATGGTCCCCCAGGTACCTGACCATCTCTTTCCCTACCTTTTTCATCGCTATCTTGGAGACCATCCTACGCCAAATGGCCCCGACCGCAATAGGACGGATCCCCCCATCAGGTTTCAGCAAGGGGGTCAGAGGAGCGGAGGCAACGAACTCAGCAAGAGACCTGGGGCATAACCCCCCCAAGAAGACATTGACTACCCCGGTGATGGCTAAAACTAAACCCGAGGAGGTTGAGGACCCCTCCCCACAAAAGCTATCCAGTAAGTGTTGCGCCCTGAGCCCATCTCTCCCGCACGAAGTTCCTTTGGGGAAAGACTTAATGCACCCCAAAACGCACTCTGCATCAACAGTCAGGGGTGCCTGAGGGATTGGGCCTGCTGGCACAACCGGAGGGGGTGTAACCGGGTGTTTCTCCGCGAGGGCCTCCAAAGTGGAGGGCCCGAGGGGGGCAACTCCAGACGAGGACAACACCTTGACCGCAGCTGTGAAATGACCATCTGCCACTTTACGAAGGCACTGCTTAACATTGGAACAGCCCTCCCGACGGTCGGACCCAGTTACCGCCCCTTTCTCTTTTACATCCTGAAAGAGGGAAGCAACTAGCTCGCTGATCCCTTCCCCGTCTTTCCAGATAGAAAGAGCCCGTTGGATGCTAAGGCACTGTAACGTTTTCCTGTTCCCGGACCGACGTTCCTGCCTATTGGCAGGGCGCACAACTTTTAAAGTACAGCGAGGCAACAAGAGTAGCTTAACCCAATATTCAACCGACCCAGGGGTAGCAACCACCTTCCGCATAGCCGATGTTAGAGCTTGCGCGAACGCCATTCGACAACTAGGAGGAATGCTCTTGACTGTCGTGATGGGAAGAGAAAAAACCCGCTCCAGAAGGGAGCCATCCACACCGACAGAGGCAATGTCTTCCCCTGAAGCCCCCCCTCCCGAACCTAGTGGTTTGGGAATCCCCACAATAAAGTCCTCGGTCCCCCTCGAGCTAGGGACGAATTTAACAAGGTCATCAACATGATGACACCCCCGGCTAAGAGCATGCACAACCATGCACTCCCCGCACAGCCAGTTGTTAAGCGCTTTCAAAGTTTCTCCCACGTCCTCGTATAAGTCGGGATCCTTAGCAATCGCATCCCGTAAAGCATCTTTCCTGCAAGTTGAATTAAATTATTTATATACACCAGATAATAATTATAATTATCTTATTTGATATATAAAATTAGATTTATTCAACACTTGTAATGCACAAAGTTTTTTTTTAAATATAACTTCTTTTATTATTTACTAAATAAAATTCCATATATTCAATCTGTGTTACATGAGGGTTTTAAAAATAAAACTTTTTATAATTATTATCTAGTGTACAAAATTAGTTTTATTCAACTTGTGAAATATACGGGGTTTTTAATTATTTAATATATAAAATTATATTTATTCAACCCATGTAATACACAGGGTTCTAACCTAGTATGAGTAATAAAGAAAATGGATAGATGCAATATATATCTTACTTGCTCTAAAAAAATAAAGATATAGTTACGTTTAGTCCGTATAATATTGAAAATTTTATAATCTATCAAGGGAATCGAATTGTATTGTGATACATTTGATTCGTGAAATTGAATAAAATCCTCTAATATAATGTAAAATTAATAATTAAATTTATATTAAATTCAATTGAATAAATCTCTTTTAACTAAATTAATTACTAAAAAATAGATAACTTCAATGAGTGATATGTGTCCCATAAATGATTTATTTTATTATATAGTATAGATATAGATATAAATTTTATGTTTTCTTTTTAAAAATGTTCAAGTCATAATCAAACTAAGACATCGTTATATACTATGTTTCTATTGTTTCAAATATTGCTTTACCTATAACGTAAACAATTATATCATTAAGGAATAAACGAATGTCCAATGTTACAACTCCCCAATATAATGTAAAATTAATAATTAAATTTATATTAAATTCAATTGTATAATTATCTTTTAATTAAATTAATTAATAAAAAATAGATGGCTTCAATGAGTGACATGTGTCCCATAAATGGTTTCTTTTATTATATAGTACATATAATTGATGTTGTTTGTTGTGTTTATAAAAAGATGGTTAATTTTAGTTATTTTATTCACTAGTTCAAGTTTTAATATTTATAAAATTATGGTATAATATAGTGATGGTAAGATACCGATGTCGTTCAAGGATACATGAGTTTTAGTGCCGAGTTGTTGTTAACGTCTAGTCAAATCCAAAAGTAATAGTTTTAGAAATGGCTCAAAAGAAAAATGACGAGGAAAATAAAAAGGTAGTAACCAATAATAGAAAAAGGGGTGTTTAGGATCAACATACCTTTTGATACTTTGCTAACTAGATCTTACCATGAGGTAACAAGGGCTTGATTGTTAGACGATAAACTGTGTGTGTAAATGTGTATTGTTGTGAAGTATTTTGGTCTGAATCCTAACGCACTCAATCATTCTGCTTTGAATCAAAGGGAAACGCCACTCGAACCCGGAATATAGCATTAATTAATTACATAGTTTAAGGAGTTTATATTACTTGTCGCTATTAGTTTGTTGGTGAGTTGTTAATTCCATTAATATAGTATTAATTAATTACATAGTTTAAGGACTTTATATTACTTGTCCCTATTAGTTTATCGGTGAGTCGTTAATTCCCCTAAGGTAGTTACTTTTATATAAACTAAGTCCTTTACACTTTGACGTTATCTCCGCGCAAAGGCAAGAGCATATCCAACCGAAAGTCCCATCCAAAACCTTTAATCTCTGCTAATAGAATAAACATGTTTTGAATCTACAGTGACAAAGAAAATATGAACAACCCAAGTTGATAGTGTCACAAGATTTTTGGTAGATTTTAAGAATTATGTGGAAGCTCTAATGACCTAAGTTAATGGCGACACTATTATTTAACTCAATTTCAATAAAGTATTTAATTGGTTAAAGTTATTAACACACACACACGTTGTTCACCCGTGATCTTCCTTAGCTAACTCAACATCAAAGGGTAAGTTTCCCCCAAACACCCTCAATAATCTAGCCAAGAATGACTATGGTACTAGATGTTACCAAACTTGAACAAAATTATATAAATCATAAAAAGCTTGATTACACTAATATTTCTTGAGTTTTTCATAATGATTACAATAATTAGAGATAGTGAGGGTAGAAGAGAAGCATATAGTTGATAAGAAAGGAGAAGATGAGCAAGTGAAAATGGTGGAGAATGGTCTCTATTTATAGGTTGGTTGTGGCCTAGGCACGAGGAGTGCGTGGATGGCATGGGGCGTGCCTGGCTACTTCCAGTTCACGAGGCATGACTCATGGTCAACTTTGTGGGTCCGATAGGATCTTCCAAATCTTCCAGAAGGTCTCTTTGTCTTGTACTGCCGAGACATGGTTCGTGCCTTCAGGGCACGAGGCGTGCCTGGGCTTTACTTCTCTGTTCTTCGCGCAATGGTCTTCTGGATGTATCTGGTAGTCTCCGGATCCGAGGCATGGGACGTGTCTGGTGAGGCATAGGGTGTATCTGGACATTTTATTCTAATTTCTTCTGTTTTTCACTCGGTTTTGCTTCTTTTGTTAATGTTGGGTTAGTTTCGTGCTGAAAATCAAATATAAACCAATCTAAGTCTATTATGAATATTCTTTAACAAAACATAATAAGAAGTGGGTATAAAATGTGATGCGATGTGGTGTTATAGATTTTTATATATATTTTTAGCCCTTTTTACACGTTAGTCAAGTTTTAAATTTATAAAACACGATATTTTATTAACACCAAACACACATATGGGCAAGTGCACCCATCGTGAGCGTAGTATAGTGTTGGTAAGATACCGAGGTCGTCCAAGGACACAAGAACTTTTAATACCGGTTTATCCTCAACGTCTAATCAAATCAAAAGTTTTAAACTAAAAAATAAAAACTAAAAATGCTGAAAAATAAAAATAAAAGTAAAAACAGATAGAAAAGATGAATCACTTGGATCCGACTCGTGTTTAGTGTAACCTTTGATTATTTCCGTACTTTTGCACTTTTTAAGAGATTATCTTAGTTATTGTAGTAGGCCCCTTTTTTGAAGGTGACGTTACCCTCAACCCAGTAGTTTGAGTCAGCAAGGATACAATCCTAAAGGGTTGGATTATTGAAAGATAATTAATTAAGTTATTAATGCATAATGTGATAGGCCCCTCTTTTGAAGGTGACGTTACCCTCGGCTAAGTAGTCTGAGTCAGCAGGGATACAGTCCTAAGTAGCCGGGTTAAAGTTTTAATAGTAGCTTACATATGAGGGGATCAAAGAGTTTGGACCCCCGCCATCCAATACCGGTGGGCATTGGACGAGGTCCTACTAAATTTGACCAAGGTCCTTGTAGGATCTATACACTGAACAAGGCAAGACTCTTACCAAACCATTCCCTTAACCCCCGACCAGGTAGCCAACATATCTCCATATAAACCGTGGAGATATGAATGGTGAAAATCTTTTATTTTATATAGACAGTAAAATAATGCCAAGACACCACGGATAAATGATAAGGAAGAATCACCTTCAACATAAGAAACTAGTTATCAAAGTCATTAATACATAACCAAATAAAAAGTGCGAAAAGATTAAAAATAAAAAGTATTACACTAGACACTTTTCTTCACCAAGTGATGTAAGAGACTTAGGCAAACATGACCTTTGATTGTCAAGAACTCTTACGATCAATCTTGGATCCCGAGACTACTCACACACTCTATGATGGATGATGGTGGTGGGTGATGGTGTTGTGATGGTGGTGGTGGGTGGTTGAAGTGTGAGAGAGGTGGTGTGCCAAGAGATGGTTTGCAAATGAGCCAATCACCCCTATTTATAGCCAGAACAGAAGCTTGGGCACGGCCCCGTGTCCATCCCCCTTCTCTTTCTTCATTAATTGCAGTTTGTCTGCATTAGTTGACCACGCCCCCGTGTCCGCTGGGCACGACCCCGTGTGCAGAAGCGTATCTGTACTATCAAGATTTTCCTAGATTTTGCGAATCTTAGAGTTGACCACGGCCCCATGTCCGCTGGGCACGCCCCCGTGGTGGGTGATAGAAGCTTCTACAACTTTGTCTTTTCTGCAGACACTTGGGCACGCCCCCGTGCTCTCTGATCACGAGGCATGTTCAGCCTTCTGTCTTCTTGTTTTTGCTTGGGAAGATGCTGTCGGGGGGTCGAGCATGCCACGTTTATTCCTTTCCTTGTATTTATGTTAGATTTAGCTGCCTTTTTGCTTCTTTTGTTTATTTAAGCTCATTTAATCCTGAAAATACAAAAGGAAGACAAAAACACACTTTTTCCAACATTAGTACTAAAAAAAGGGTTATTTTTATGCCACAATTGATGTAATTTATATGTTGCATTTTGCACACATCAAAATGATATAAAAACATATGCATTTTAGCTCATATTAATAATAATAATAAAATAAATGTAACACAAAGATATAAAAAAAAATAGGTAAATGACTAAAATATCCTTGTAGTTAACAAGCTTGGGGGATGGTGCTAGTAATTTGGACTCAAAACGTTAGAAAATGCGAATTTGCGTATTCGAGGCGTTAAACTTTTTGATTTTAGACTCAAGTGGTTAAAAACACTAAAACACAGGACTCAAAAAATAATTTACTGTATTTTAATTATAGAGTAAAATGCACGGATAGTCCCTGTGGTTTTGCAAAGTTTCACCTCTAGTCCCCAGCTTTTGGAAATTACACTCATAGTCCCTGTGGTTTATGACTTTGTTTCTCGGATAGTCCCTGGGTGTAACAGACGTTAATTAGCAACGTTAAGTGTGGTCATGTGCTGAACATGTAAGGGTAATTTGGTCCATTACACTCATAGTCCCTGTGGTTTATGACTTTGTTTCTCGGATAGTCCCTGGGTGTAACAGACGTTAATTAGCAACGTTAAGTGTGGTCATGTGCTGAACATGTGAGGGTAATTTGGCCATGCCAAATTACCCTCACATGTTCAGCACATGACCACACTTAACGTTGCTAATTAACGTCTGTTACACCCAGGGACTATCCGAGAAACAAAGTCATAAACCACAGGGACTATGAGTGTAATTTTCAAAAGCTGGGGACTATAGGTGAAACTTGGCAAAACCACAGGGACTATCCGTGCATTTTACTCTTAATTATAAGTTAATATACTTGCAGAGATTTTGAAGAACTATTTATACATTTAGGATATGTGTAGGACAGGGAAACGTCCTCCGACGGTGGAACACCGCCACACGTTGGCCATGCAAGGGTGCAGGGGTTGGCCTAAGGGCGGCTTGCGATGTTGGGGAAAAGGATAGGGAGAGGGTAATTAATATACTATGCGATTTTGATCAGATGTCCAAACAGGCGAGCAGTGGCGAAGCTTGAAATTTCTGACCAGGGCGTCGAAAACGTATATATCCAAAAATTTCTATAAAACGGGGGGTCGAAAATGTATATACCCGAAATTTCTATACGGAAACTACATACTCTCCACTACTGAGCGAAAAGTTCGGAGGATAGGCCGCCCCCTCCCGCCCCCACTATGCTTCGCCGATGCAGGAGAGAGGAGATGTTTTAATTGAAAAGCTATAAAGAAAAACAAAAACAAAAAAAATCGTAGAAGACGATAATCCAAATGAAACCTACTTTTTTTTTCTGTTTTTGAGTTGGTGTGTAGAAGACGATAATCCAAATGAAGCCTATTTTTTTTTTTTAACTATTTTTGACGTAGTGTTAATTAAGTGGTAATTTTGTCTTTTAGGTTTATTTAATTTATAGTTCTATTTACAAATTTACCAACCAAACACGTCAAAACTTTTGTAAGAGATTCTATTCCAATTCCAATTCAATTTCCATTTCGAATTCATATACAAAATATTACACGAACCAAACGGGCCTTAAGTTGTAATCTTTGAGCATGATCTATATCTTTATTCATATAAAAATATCAATCATAACCCAAACAGCTTAAAATTATGTAAATCATGGAACCATGGGGTAAAAAATATATTGTTGGTGTAACCGAAAGAAAATGCTGATGCCACTCATGGGAAAGTCTATTGGGCTAATTTGAAGTAATGGGCCGTTGGTTGAAGAAAGAAATAGATAAATAGTGGCTGAGAATTAAAATTTTTGCGCCACATAGTGATAATGAGAGACTAAACGAAAAGGTGGAGATCATTGAATTGAGCGGGTTTTACCTTACCGCACTGTCGTGCATTTGGGCGAGTGTTCACGGGCTTCGGCCCTAGGTGAGGGTTTTCTCCGGTTCGAAGCCAAGTGTATCCCGATGTGGTGAATTTCGCCAGTAGCCCGTTTAGAGAATTCGTTGGCCGTTAAAAAAAAAGTGGCTGAGAATTAAAAGGAAGTTAACAAGCAGTTTCGAGGGGGGTATTCGAAGGAAAGGCTGCTGGCTTGACAATCGAGGCAGCAAGAAGAAAGCATCAGCTTTGCTTTCACTGTTGTCGGCTGTTTTGGTCGGTGGGCACAAAAACCAGGTAAAGTCTTTATCTTTCTTTTACGTTACGAATTTTAAAGATCCTTTGGTGTTTTTAAACATCCTTCTATGTTTTCTAAACCGGAAGTGATTATATCTTCTTCATATAAGACTGTGGGGTATGGGTCTTGGGTTGGGGCGTGGGTTGTGGGTTGTGGGAAAACGCCCAAGCCACCACCCCGGATGGGCTTGGGTTGGGGCGTGGCCCTTGAGGCTTGGGTTTGAAGCCGGGCGTGGGGCGGGCTAGCGGTCCGATGTGACGGCCTCCTATTCGCTTTGTTGGCCATGTCATAGTGGGTGTTTGAATTTTAAATTCTAACCGTTTGACCAACCCAAGCGGTCACCCCAACCCCCAACAGTCAACATCCCCTATAAATGTAACCCCAACTCCACCGGCTACCCCATCCCAAACCATCGCTGTCCACCGCTACCCCCACTTGATCGAACCCGCTACCCCAACCCATTTGACCGATAGCCTCTTGGACCCACGAAGAAGAGCTAGCTCTCGTCACAAGCGTCGTTGACGCTATGAAGGGGCGACAACCCGGCCAAACACGATATTGGCCGGAAGCCTTCGCAAGCTACCGACATAACGTCGGACACGACCGACACAACTTAAACGCGTGCCAACATAAATGGCGCGAGCTACGGCCCAAGCTTGATCGTTTCAAGGCCTACTACGAAGCCGTTCCGAGCGGTGAGTTAAGCCACGAGGACCGGGTGGCGGTAGCGAACATTGAGTTTCGGGGCAAGGGCGAAGGGCGTTCGACAAGCTCGCGCTTTTTGAAATTTACCTAACGCTTTAGGTTTTTTTTTATTTTGTAATCGTTTTTAGGTTTTTTTGTAATTTTTAGGTTTTTTTTTTTTATTTTGTAATCGTTTTTAGGTTTTTTTTTAATTAATAAAATTGGCTTTTTTTTAATGTTGTGTGTATTTTTTTGTAATTTTTTTTAATAAACTGCCAAGCCACGCACGCCCCAACCCAAGCCCCGCCATACCCCACGGACACGTCACTCACCGGTGGGGGGGTTCCAACTCCACCTGTCAACTCATGCCCCTAACCCAAGGCCCACCATACCCCAGGGTCTAAGTAGCAAATTCTTCCTTGATTAAGGCTTGTTTATGTATTCAAATTAATTATCAACAACTAGTCACGACAGAAACTATTGCAAGGTATGGGACAAATATGGTATTTATAGACCAACTCTCTTCATGTCTTATCTTTGATTGGGGCTTCAACATCGATATAATAAGCTAACGGGTATGAAGAGGTATGGTCCCAATTCTTTGTCTACATGGCAAGGACCACACCACTTTTTCATCCAACATGGCGCCTACATCAGCAAGTGAATCCAGAAGCTTCTAGAAGCTTCTGGAAGACGTCAAGGTGGCACCAAAGATGCTCCTCCCGATAGGAAGGGCGACACGTGTCACCAGTCACCCAACGCCATGTAGACCTGCAACAAATCCTGGAGCAGACCGACAACAGCAGTACAATTCCTCCAGCACGGACAAATATCGGCGTGCCACGTGGACCACTATCCTGGACGCGACAGAGGAGACCAAGAGGATATTCCCCTTGGTCGGACAGCTGGCGTCCGATAACAGCTGGCAAGGCTGCTCCTCCCTCTTTCACCCTCCGGCTGTAAACAGGACCCTTCATCATTCAGGTTATTCTATTCGATTCTCAACTCTCTCACACTCAACACGCACTGCTTTCTTCCTCGGAACAATATTATTCTCACGCCGGAGCCCGGTTAAGAGGGAAACCCCCATATTCCCCACTTAACGAGCTAACGGTGTTTGCTGTTTTGCAGAACCTTAGTCATTTGGCGAGTAAGGAAGGATATTGAACCCACAGAAGAGACGATCCAACTAGTTGGCCATCGGTGTTAACCAGTGTTTCATCATTGGCGCCATCCGTGGGACTCGAACCCACGACTTGAAGAGGTATGGTCCCAATTCTTTGTCTACATGACAATGACCACACCACTTTTTTATCCAACATGGCGCCTACATCAGCAAGTGAATCCAGAAGCTTCTGGAAGACGTCAAGGTGGCACCAAAGATGCTCCTCCCAACAGGAAGGGCGACACGTGTCACCAGTCACCCAGCGCCATGTAGACCTGCAACAAATCCAGGAGCAGACCGACAACAGCAGTACAATTCCTCCAGCACGGACAAATATCGGCGTGCCACGTGGACCACTATCCTAGACGCGACAGAGGAGACCAAGAGGATATTCCCCTTGGTCGGACAGCTGGCGTCCGATAATAGCTGGCAAGGCTGCTCCTCCCTCTTTCACCCTCCGGCTATAAATAGGACCCTTCATCATTCAGGTTATTCTATTCGATTCTCAACTCTCTCACATTCAACACACACTGCTTTCTTCCTCGGAACAGTACTTATTCTCACGTCGGAGCCCGGTTAAGAGGGAAACCCCCATATTCCCCTCTTAACGAGTTAACGGTGTTTGCTGTTTTGCAGAACCTTAGTCATTTGGCGAGTAAGGAAGGAGATTGAACCCACAGAAGAGGCGATCCAGCTAGTTGACCATCGGTGTTAACCAGTGTTTCATCATTGGCGCCATCCGTAATTTTTGCAAACCACTTTCATCTCCTTTTCGTTCAAAAAACTCTCTAGAATGGCTGAATCAAACCCTTCTCCTCAAATAGATGGAGAAGTCTCTTCCTTTGAACTCATCACGGACACTACGCAAGTCCAAAGAGTACAGGGGAACGAGACCATCCAAGAAGGGTGAGTGAACAACGATTTCCCTGATATCTTTGGAAGTGCATCCAGATTGGTTAGCCAAACCACAAACGGGGCCACTTTCCAACCCCTACCCAGGATCATCAACCAAACCACAAATGGAGCCACTTTCCAACCTCCACCTGGGGTAACACCTCCAACAGTTCAAACACCAAACCATGGAGCTGGCCCCTCAGCCCCATCGAACCAAACACAATTGAACTTTTCTGCACTTTTAGGGCTACCCGAGGGAAAAACGATGGCTTCCTGGTATGCCGAACAAATGGCGTCTCTTAATCTTGTCTATACACAACTTAGCGCACAACATGCCTTGCTCCAAGCACAAGCTAACCAATCCGCTTTCGTTACTCCACCGTAAACGTCTCTGAGCACTCACATGCCTCAGCAGGCCAATGCGTGGAACTTACATCCTGAAAAAGCACCTGTGCCAAACATCAGAAGGCAAAGCGCGCACGACACGCGCGATACTTATGGCGAAACAGAGAGTAATTTATGTGCAATACTCCCATCAACAAAGAAAACCAATACAAAGTCGTTTAGGCCCACGCAATATAAACGACGAATGGGATAGCTATAATGAAGAAGATGACCCAACGTACAAGAAAGAGAGCACGGTATTCAGCATATTACCACCTGAACATGAGGCGTACAAACCCCACAAGCGCGCAGGGTACAATCCAAAAGCAGAACATGATTACTCATTGAGCTATCGCCCAGACGGCATGGCCGAAAACTCAAAGTTCATCAGAGATATTGCGACAACCGATATCGACAAGACAAAACTGCCACACAATGTAGGCAAATACAACGGCTTAACAGATCCCGACGACCACCTCCAAGTCTTCAATGGCGCAGGAGTAACAGGTGGTTGGAACTTACCAACTTGGTGTCATCTTTTCGCACAAACCTTTGTCGGCACAGCGCGCGTCTGGTTTGATAGCCTGCCAACAGGAAGAATTAAGTCATGGATTGATTTTCGAGACAAGTTCCTCGCGCACTTCTCTCATTAGCGCTGGCACACTAGAGATCCAGCCGATTGTATGAATATATGGAGGAAAGATCACGAAAGCGAAAAAGATTTCATCACCAGGTATAACAAAGAATTCCTGGAAATCGAAGATGTAGGCGAGAAGATGATGCGTGCGCACTTTATGAGAGCAGTAAAGTGTGACGACCTGATCAAACGACTGAAAGGAAGAGATGGAGGCCCCAAAGATTGGGAAACCTTCATCGAAGCAGCAAAAACAAGTGCGCGCACTGACAAACAATTGACCGGTGATGACAACCGTCAATACAGTTACAACCACAATGATCGGTGCAACAAGAAAGGCAAAGGCCAATCATGGAAAACGTCTAGTTACAGGGAAAGAAGCCCAGTAAGAGAAGATGCGAGCAACACAATCAACCAGATCGCCCATCGCAAAGAGGTCAAAAGAGAAAATAGAGAAAAACCGTGGACGCCCCTAACAAAGACCCCTTCCGAGGTCTTGTCAACCGAGAACCACCAGTTCAAACCACCTCTACAGATGCGAAACAAAAGGGGCCAAGACCCAAATCTTTTCTGTGAATTCCACAAAGACACCGGTCACCTGACCGATGACTGTTTCAGTCTAAAGCACGAGATAGAGAGAGCCCTGAGAGATGGAAGGCTCACCCACCTGGAGAAAGGCGGGAAGCGCGATAACCGTCAAATTTAAAGAAGAGAAGAAGGGCCAGACAACAAAAAGCTCCGAAAATTAGAAACTCACATGGTTCAAGAGGGTCCACAAAGGCCGCGAAAAAATTATAACAAGCGCACACAAGATGACTCATGGCGCGAAAGACAAGTTGTCTTCCCCATAGTAAGAGGAGGCCCGAGAGAGAGAAGGCCTATAGTCATATCTGGCGTAATCGGTCACTACCAAACCGACTACATTTTCATTGATCCAGGGAGCACCGCAGATATCATATACGAACAATGCTTCAATCAATTTGACCAAGAGGACAAAGCGCGCTTGGAACCAGTAGATTACCCACTAACTGGTTTCTGCAATAAAGCCGTTTTTCCTCTCGGCCATATATCATTTCCGGTGCTGCTCTCAGACGGAAGGAACTCAAGAATAGAAGAAGTTACGTTCATGGTGCTACCCGTACATTCAAGACATGATATCCTTTTGGGAAGAGAGTCCCAAGGAGATTTTAGTATGATTTGCTCTGGACCACATTCAGCTGTGGGTTTCCTGTCACGGCCACAACCCCGGTTTGACCCGGTCAGGAGCCGCGGGACAGGAACCCATGGTATTTAATTTATGCGACAGCGGAAGATTTTGACAGGATCTTTTAAAACTCAAAATGCCCGATTATTTTATTTCATAATTCGGGATAAACCCCGTAATTTACAATAGAGGAATTTTACTAAGAAATTCCATGATTTATTAAAACATGTTATTTATTTTAACTGAGCCACCTCTTCAAGCTTGTTAGTGCTCCGTAGCACGTTTTCCTTGATTTACAGCAGGTCGCCTGAAACATGTTTTAAAAATATTTTGTCAGCGGAGAAATACTGGTGAATCATTCATTTTTCACAAAATGACACATAGTTATAATTTACAGCATAAGAGCGATTACAATGGCTTCTATCTTATTTTTTATCTGGCGCCGTGTCACCTGGTGACGATGGTCATACCACTATTGGGTCTTTCCCCAAGTAGTGACGTTTATCACTGTTAGGATTTGTTAGCCTAACCCGTGAGAAATTAGTAATGTGCACAATACCCCACTAGCCAGTGATTTAAGATAACCACGACTTAATCCCTGTAATTATAACATTTGAAAATGGAGTATTGTAAAATATTTGATAAAAAGAGAATGACTCACTTTGCAGATTTAATACGAGCAGAGTCTAGCTTACTGATTAGCCTTGTTAACCTAATTTAAATAACAATGCACACGAAAACTAGGTTAGTAACTTTAATCCAACTTTTTACGATAACTCACGAGATCAAAACCTTCACAACGAATGACAAAGTGCGATACTTAATCATCCATCGAAATCACGACGAATGACAAAGTATAACCCAAGTTTGAGCAGCACTTAAACATCCATTGGATTGGTTTCTATCGATCGAACATTAAATCGTAGCAGCGATCGAGTTATTACCCTGTTTATTGCGGCATAATTCGTGCTAGTGTGTGTTTTTGAAGTAAATAGGCGATATCTCAGCGTACAATTTGAGTTTTTACGTCGAACAAGTGCCAGAATTCGATTACCAACCCCCTCTATTTATACCTGGAACACAGCTCCCTCATGTGGCGCGAGGGAGTGTCGCGTGGCGCGAGGGGTGCTACCCTACCATAGGGTAGCCCCGTGTCTCAGTAGGCTTGCTGAGTTGGTCGTTCGTTAAAATTAGATTTCCACGTAAAACTGTGTGGATATTACTAACGGGGAAATACCCCCCTGAGTTTTAGGGGCCCTGATCCTGATTCCGATTGTTCGGAAAATTTTAGGGTTTATGCAGGATCACTTGTAAGTCTTAATTAGGGTTTTCTATTGGGCAAATAAAATAATAAATAGGACTTTTAATGAGAGTTGTTACATCCTCCCCACCTTAATAAAAATCTCGTCCTCGAGATTTACTGGAACAAGTAGGGATACTTTCGCTTCATCTCCGATTCCAGCTCCCAGGTGTATTCGGGTCCTCTCTTTTATTCCCATTTGATTTTCACAAGCACTAGTCGCTTGTGTTTGAGAAACTTGATCTTTCTGTCTTCTATCTGTAATGGCTTCTCAACAAATTTCAGCTTTTCATTTATCTCTACATCTTGAAGAGGTACTACCAGGGATTCGTCAGATAGACATTTCTTGAGATTGGATACATGAAACACATCATGTACTCCAGCTAGTTCTTCTAGTAATTGTAAGCGATAGGCAACTGGTCCTATACGTTGGATTACTGGAAATGGCCCGACGTATCGTGGACTTAGCTTTCCTTTCTTACCGAACCGAACTACTCCTTTCCAAGGAGAAACTTTCAAAAGTACCTTATCTCCGATTTGAAATTCCAGTGGCTTGTGTCGATTATCGGCATAACTCTTTTGACGATCTCGAGCAGTCTTTAGTCTTTCCTTGATTTGAGTAATCTTGTCGGTAGTTTCTTGTACTATTTCGGGACCTGATAATTGACTTTCTCCTATTTCTGCCCAACATACTGGAGTTCTACACTTACGTCCATACAGTGCTTCGAATGGGGCAGCTTCGATGCTCGAATGATAACTATTATTATAGGAGAATTCAATTAAGGGTAAACGGTTGTCCCAGTTTCCACCAAAATCTATTACACATGCCCTAAGCATGTCTTCCAAGGTTTGGATCATCCTTTCACTTTGTCCGTCTGTTTGAGGATGATATGCAGTACTTAGATTTAGTCGAGTTCCCATAGCTTCTTGGAAACTTGTCCAGAAGTGGGAAGTGAAATGACTATCCCTATCTGATACGATGGAGAGTGGAACTCCATGTAAGGATATTACTTCGTCTACATACAACTTGGCTAACATTTCCATGCTAAAGGTTTCTTTCATAGGTAGAAAATGAGCTGACTTGGTTAATCGATCCATAATTACCCAAATCGCGTCATTACCTTTTCTGGTTTTGGGTAACTTAGTAACAAAATCCATTGTTATGAGCTCCCATTTCCAAACAGGCATCTCTAATTGTTGTAGTAGACCTGAAGGTTTCTGGTGTTCTGCCTTAACTTGTGAACAAGTAAGACATTTAGAAATATATCTAGCTATGTCCTTTTTCATTCCTATCCACCATAAGTTATTTCTTAAATCTTGATACATCTTGTTGTTGCCAGGATGCATGGTATACCTAGATTTATGAGCTTCTTCTAGAATCTTATTTCTTAATTCTCCTTGCTTAGGTACCCAAATCCTTTTCTTGTGGAATCTCCAAATTCCATCACTTCCTTGTTCTAAGTCTTTTATTCTTCCTTTCATTCCTTCAGCAGTGTCCTTGATTGCTGTTTCTTGAATGTTCTTCAGTTGCTCCATTAAATCTAATTGTAGATTTAATCTGAGAGCACAAACTCGCTTTTGCTTTTCGTGATACTTACGACTTAAAGCATCAGCAACTACATTTGCTTTTCCTTCGTGATATTGAATATCACAGTCGTAGTCACTTAGGATTTCCATCCATCTCCTTTGCCTCATGTTTAATTCTTTTTGCCCAAATATATATCTTAAGCTCTTATGATCTGTATAGACAGTAAACTTACTTCCGTACAGATAATGTCTCCAAATCTTAAGGGCAAAAATTATGGCTCCTAACTCTAAGTCATGAGTCGTATAATTTTCCTAGTGCTTTTTCAATTGCCTTGATGCATACGCAATTACCTTCTTGCGTTGCATAAGCACACATCCTAATCCCAGTTTTGAAGCATCACAGTATACTTCAAAATCTTCTGTTCCTTCCGGTAAAGCTAAGATTGGAGCATTTGTTAACTTATGCTTTAAAATCTTAAAAGCTTCTTCTTGCTTAGGTCCCCATTCAAACTTAACAGATTTACAGGTTAGCTTAGTTAAGGGTACATCTATTTTAGAAAAATCCTTAATAAACCATCTATAATATCCGGCTAAACCTATAAAGCTTCTAACTTCCAGTGCTGTTTGTGGAACCTTCCATTTGGTGATTGCTTCTATTTTAGCAGGATCTACGTGAATACCTTCATGATTCACCACGTGTCCTAAAAATTGCACTTCCTGTAGCCAAAATTCACACTTCGAGAATTTGGCATAAAGCTTTTCCTTTCTTAACAAAGTTAAGAGTGCATGTAAGTGCTGACAGTGTTCCTCCTGACTTTTGGAATAAATAAGTATATCGTCGATGAAGACAATTACAAATTTATCCAAATACGGTTTACAGATCCGATTCATCATGTCCATAAATGCTGCAGGTGCATTTGTTAATCCGAAGGGCATGACTGTAAACTCGTAATGACCATACCTAGTTCTGAAAGCAGTTTTAGGTATGTCTTCTTCTTGTACCTTCAATTGATGATATCTGGAGCGTAAATCTATCTTAGAAAAATATCTAGCTCCTTGAAGTTGATAAAAAAGATCATCAATCCTAGGTAATGGGTATCGATTCTTAATTGTAACCTTATTTAATTCCCTATAATCGATACACATTCGCATCGAACCGTCCTTTTTCTTTACAAACAACACTGGTGCTCCCCAAGGAGATGAACTATGTTGTATGAATCCTTTACTTATTAATTCATCTAACTGCTTTTTCAATTCTAACATTTCAGTGGGTGCTAACCGATAAGGTGATTTGGCTATTGGTGTAGTTCCAGGAATTAGATGAATCCTAAATTCTACTTCCCTGTCGGGTGGTAATCCAGGTAGTTCTTCTGGGAATACATTGAGGTATTCTGATACTACTGGAATTTTCTTTACTTCCATACTCTTAGTGATAATGATAACTGAAATCATATACACCATTTCTTGTTTTCTTGAATAACTGGCCAATTTCATTACTAAAATGAATTTCATTGGCTTTCGTGGCTTATCTCCTGTAATTACCACTACTTCTCCTGAGGGTGTATGAATTTCTATGGCATTTTTATCACAAAGAATTCGAGCATGGTTGGCTACTAACCAATCCATTCCTAACACCACATCGAATCCGGCTAAATTCATAGGTAACAGGGTTGCCGAAAATTTATGACCTAAAAGTTTTATCTTCCCTTCTCGCACAACCTTATTTATTTTAACAGAATTTCCCTCTGCCGTTTCGACTGTAAAAATCTGCCTAAGGTTGGTTAAGGGTAAGTTAAGAGCTTGGCAGAATGAAGTATTTATAAAACTTTGGTTTGCACCAAAGTCAAATAATACTTTAGCATAAATATTGTGAACTAGGAACGTACCAGCTATTACATCAGGAATTAGTTCTGCTTCCTGAGTAGTCAACTGGAAGGCTCTTGCATTCTTCTTGGTAGTTCCTTCTGCAGGTTTAGCTTTGTTATCGGCTAGTTTGACCAGTTTTGGGCAGTTTGGCCTAAAGTGTCCAGCTTCTCCACATTTATAGCAGACTGTTGCTTTCTTCTTCCTGCAATCTTCTTCTTGGTGGCCTGGAATTTTGCAGAAATTGCAATACCCTTTGCATCTTCCTAAATGTTTTCTTTTGCAGGTATTGCAAAATGGAGCAATGGGAGATTGCCTGGTCCCCCCTCTCTTGAAATTGCTACTATTACCCACACGGAATCCTTGGGTAATCTTTTGGGCTACTTCCTTCTTCCGGTTTTCTTCTTTGGTGCGTACCAACTCGTCAGTTAGGGTGTTAGCTTTAACGATATTACGAATTTCGCCAATCAATCCCCAAATATAGCGGGAAATAAGCACCGGTTCTGGCGAAGCCAGGGTTGGTACTACTCTCGCATATTCGAAGAATGTCGAAGTATACCCTCGACAATCTACACCCATCATCCGATGATTCAGGAACTTATTTGCCATTTGTTCCTTTTCATATTCAGGACAAAATTTTCTTTCCATTAGCTGCTTAAATTCTTCCCAATTCATGGCATAGGCCATAGTTCTTCCTTTGGCTTGAAGTACCGTATTCCACCATTCTAGCGCCCCTTCTTTAAAAAGATGCGACGCATACATGACCTTGTCTTCCTCAGCACATTTACTTATCATAATTATTGCTTCGGTTTTCTCCAACCAACGCAGTGCTGCAGTCGCCCCTTCATTGCGTGCAAATTCAGCTGGTTTACAGGCAAGAAACTCCTTGTAAGTGCAACCAGGCGTTGCATCTTTCATTTTCTTAAGGAGTGGAGCATGCAACTCATCATTATTAATATGGTTGCCACCTCCATTTATACTATTACTGAAGTTATCTTCTTGAGTACGTTTGCTAAGAATTATTTGTTGAGGTTCAACAGGTTTCTGGGCAGCAGCAAGGATTGCTGGAATAGCATTGGCTATTCCTTGAGCAACGATATTCTCGATATCTTGCCTAGTCATAAATTGATCTCCCTGATTTTGCTCAGATTGATTAACTTCATTAACTGGTTCATTATTAGCAGGTTCCATCTGGTAATTAATATATATAAATTATTAGCATGAAATAAATAATAACTATATTTAAAATAATTGCACAAGAATCACTCCACACGTATATCAAAATTGTCGATTTCTCGACTTCCATTTTTATAGCTTATATTATGCGTCCGTACACACTTGTTATCCTACAAAAGTTTTATTTTTAGGTTATTTTACAGGATTTATATTTTACTATTATTATTATTATTATTATTATTATTATACAAACACATTTTCACAACCATACTATCTCTTATTAGCTATCTTCTTATAAACGATGCTCCCTCTCATCATACTTCCAGGAGATCTGCTCTCCCACCCCCCGGATCCTATTTCCTGCATTTATCAGCTCCTCGCCAAAGTGGCGAAGTTCAGCTAGGTTTTCATTGCTCATTGGTGGGTTTGGTATAGGTTTTGGGTCGAACTGAGGGAAAAAGGTATAAGGATTATTAAGGAGGTTTTGAAACTGCCAGTCATTAGTCCACCATTCGTCCATTTCTCCTAAAGGTTGGATGTGGATTAAAGGTTCTGGGATGGCTGGTTCTTTATTTATTGGAAGTTGGGTTTCAGCAGGATAAGGAAAGAGGTTATTATTGATAGGCCTGATAATATCACAACTTGCCAATACTCGATCCAATTCCTCCTGTAATGGCAATTCCTCGACTTACCTAGAGCTTTCCCCAATTTCCATTTCTGTTTGCCTAGAACCTTCCCCGATCTCAATCCCTTTTCCTTTATCTATGGGATTCTCTATTTTGGGAACTTTTCTAGTTGTTGGTTTCCTCCTGCGTACTCGCCTCCAATCTACAAATCTTCTCTTTTTATTAGGCTTTGGTTTCTCCGGAGGTGGAGCTTGGAATTCCATAGGTTCCTCCACATCGGCTATGTAACCAGTAAAGTCTTTGGAAACTTCTACTTTTACATGATAAAGATTGAGATTCTGAAGGGCTTCAGATAACTCATTCATGGTGTTTAGCATATATGCAAAATGCACACAAAATGCTAAGTTAGAATTTTATAAAAATTTTACAGGTAAACATTCAAGTATTATTATATATAGAGTAATTAATTTAATACAAAGGACAACTAAAAATTTAAACATACTAGGGTTTATTTATTTACTGGGTAAAATTTTCTTTAGAGTTTCTGGCTTGTAGATGATATGGTTGCTAATACTGGGTCAGGGTATTTAAAATTTTGCTTTTACTGCTACAGTGGCTAACATATAAAGATCTGCCAATTTTTCATCTAATTCATCCTCCCAGGGTGGGTTATTGCCTATTTTCTGAATTTCTTTAGGAATCGTCACTTCTTATGGTTGTGATTTCTTTCTTTTCTCCTGACTTTTCCTAATAATTAGACTTCTTTTCTTAGGAGAAAGTGGTTCCTCAAATTGTGCTTTACGGACAAATATTCCCTCCTCCATATCTGTTGGGTATTTTGAGGATGAAGTTCCATTTCCTTTCGGTAATTTATCTATTTTATGATAGATGTCCGAAATTCTTTGTTTACCCATACTGTAAACAAATATTCAAATAATAAAACACGTAATCACAAAATGGCAATCAGTAAAAAAATCAAGTATTTCTCAAATACTTAATAAGCTTAGATCAGTGGCTTTGATACCACCTTTTCCTGTCACGGCCCCAACCCCGGTTTGACCCGGTCAGGAGTCGCGGGACAGGAACCCGTGGTATTTAATTTATGCGACAACGGAAGATTATGACAGGATCTTTTAAAACTCAAAATGCCCGATTATTTTATTTCATAATTCGGGATAAACCCCGTAATTTACAATAGAGGAATTTTACTAGGAAATTCCCTGATTTATTAAAACATGTTTATTTATTTTAACTGAGCCACCTCTTCAAGCTTGTTAGTGCTCCGTAGCACGTTTTCCTTGATTTACAGCAGGTCGCCTGAAACATGTTTTAAAAATATTTTGTCAGCGGAGAAATACTGGTGAATCATTCATTTTTCACAAAATGACACATAGTTATAATTTACAGCATAAGAGCGATTACAATGGCTTCTATCTTATTTTTTATCTGGCGTCGTGTCACCTGGTGACGATGGTCATACCACTATTGGGTCTTTCCCCAAGTAGTGACGTTTATCATTGTTAGGATTTATTAGTCTAACCCGTGAGAAATTAGTAATGTGCACAATACCCCACTAGCCAGTGATTTAAGATAACCACGACTTAATCCATGTAATTATAACATTTGAAAATGGAGTATTGTAAAATATTTGATAAAAAGAGAATGACTCACTTTGCAGATTTAATACGAGCAGAGTCTAGCTTACTGATTAGCCTTGTTAACCTAATTTAAATAACAATGCACACGAAAACTAGGTTAGTAACTTTAATCCAACTTTTTACGATAACTCACGAGATCAAAACCTTCACAACGAATGACAAAGTGCGATACTTAAACATCCATCGAAATCACGACGAATGACAAAGTATAACCCAAGTTTGAGCTGCACTTAAACATCCATTGGATTGGTTTCTATCGATCGGACATTAAATCGTAGCAGCGATCGAGTTATTACCCTGTTTATTGCGGCATAATTCATGCTAGTGTGTGTTTTTGAAGTAAATAGGCGATATCTCAGCGTACAATTTGAGTTTTTACGTCGAACAAGTGCCAGAATTCGATTGCCAACCCCCTCTATTTATACCTGGAAAACAGCTCCCTCGCGTGGCGCGAGGGAGTGTCGCGTTGCTCGAGGGGAGCTACCCTACCATAGGGTAGCCCCGTGTCTCAGTAGGCTTGCTGAGTTGGTCGTTCGTTAAAATTAGATTTCCACGTAAAACTGTGTGGATATTACTAACGGGGAAATACCCCCCTGAGTTTTAGGGGCCCTGATCCTGATTCTGATTGTTCTGAAAATTTTAGGGTTTATGCAGGATCACTTGTGAGTCTTAATTAGGGTTTTCTATTAGGCAAATAAAATAATAAATAGGACTTTTAATGAGAGTTGTTACATTTCCCAACAGAGACAGGGGTAGCAATAATTTACGCAAGCAAAGAAGTCTTGGCAACAGATGAAATCAGGCCCGCAAAAGCAAGCAAATCTGCACCGGGCGCAGAAGCAGAAAAATGGGTACTGAACAGCAAATACCCAGAACAAACAGTCACCCTAGGCCCTGCGATGTCTGATCTCACGCGTGCAGTGCTAAAAAAGTTGTTGTTTGAAAACATGGACGTGTTCGCCTGGACACCAGCTGACATGGTGGGTGTCCCACGACACATAGCAGAGCACATACTAAATGTCTCAGAGACTGCCAAACCTGTGGTGCATGCCAAACGTCATTTAGGAGACATAAAGCACGATGCTTTGCAAGAACAAGTCACAGAGTTGTTAAATGCTGGCATCATCAGAGAAGTCCGATATCTAACTTGGGTGGCGAGCCCTGTAATGGTCCAAAAAGGGAACGACAGTTGGAGGATATGTGTGGACTACAAAGATCTAAACAAAGCATGCCCGCGCGACTGTTATGCTTTACCAGATATTGATGAGAAGATCGATTCGCTGGTGACATTCAGATGGAAATGTTTCCTTGACTGCTATAAGGGATACCATCAGGTGCAGATGGCCATCCAAGATGAAGACAGGACTGCATTCCGCACACCAACAGGGCTACACTGCTACACAAAAATGCCCTTTGGTTTAAAGAATGCAGGCGCAACTTATCAAAGATTGATCAATGAAACGTTCAGCGATGCTTTCGGCAAATACATCGAAGTGTACATGGATGTCCTGGTCATCATGAGCAAAGAAGAAAGTATGATGCTGGTAAATATTCAAAAAACGTTCGGCACACTGCGCAGGGTGAGTATCAAGCTAAATCCAGCGAAATGTTCCTTTGGCATGGAACAAGGAAAGTTCCTGGGTTTCATCGTAACAAAAGATGGGTTTAAAGTCAATCCGGAAAAGGTGCAAGCGATCGAGCGGATGCCTTCACCGTCAACGATCAAGGAGATGCAGAAATTGGCTGGACAGTTAGCAGCACTCAACCGTTCCCTAGCCAATCACGCAGCTAAGTCTTTTCCATTTATCAAAACACTCCACAACTGCATGAAGAAAAGTCAATTTCAGTGGACTCCGGAAGCCGAAAGTGCATTCCGAGAGATGAAAGATTGCCTCATAAGATTGCTAACACTGACAGCACCAGCGAAAGGAGAACCTCTAGTGATGTACTTGTCAGCATCAGACAAAGCAGTCGGAGCAGTCCTGCTCGTGGACCGACAAGGCGTACAGACACCAGTCTATTATGTGTCTCGCACCTTGAATGATCCGGAAACAAGATATGCCATAATGGAGAAACTGGTGCTGGCATTGATTCACGCATCAAGATGACTGCGCAGGTACTTCGCCAATCACGTCATCCACGTTTTAACGAATTACAACATTGGCAACATCCTCGCAAGGCCTGAGATATCTGGAAGATTAGCGAAATAGGCCATAGAATTGGGAGGCCACAATGTGGTTTTCAGACCAAGGCTAGCAATTAAAGGCCAGGTGTTGGCTGATTTTATGACCGAAGTGCCTGATGATAAAGACAGAGAATGTAAGGCAATGGAAAGAGCTGAAAGGCAACAGTCGGAAGAACCATGGCTACTATACACATATGACGCGTCCAACGAAGATGGCGCGGGCGCAGGACTTAGGCTGGTAAGTCCAGAGAAACACGAATTCACGTATGCCATCCGGTTAGACTTCAAGACCACGAATAATGAAGCCGAATATGAAGCCTTTCTCACTGGTTTGAGGTTAGCAATCAAGATGGGAGTAAAACACATCGAGGCGCATGTGGACTCCATGCTAGTAGCAGGGCAAATCAATGGCCAATACGATGCCAAAGGAGATGTGATGGCGTTATACTTGGACCAAGCAAAAACATTTCTACAAAACTTCAATTCCTACAAAGTGCACCATATCAACCGAAGCGAGAACAAACCAGTAGACATATTAAGTAAACTCGCATCCACTAGTTTCCAGCACCTGGCCAAGGACGTGCGCATTGAAGTTCTGAGCAACCCATTGGTACCGCTAAGACAAGTGAGCGTTATTCAATTGGGAACAACGTCTTGGATGACTCCGATAATTATGTATCTCCAGTCTGGAGTATTGCCGGAAAACAAAGCCGAAGCAAGGAAAGTGCACTACAAATCCGAGCACTACCAGATGGTTGATGGAATTCTGTACCGAAAGTCTTACCTAGGACCGCTATTGAGATGTGTCGATCCAGAAGATGCAAACTACCTGATCCGAGAAGTACATGAGGGCATCTGCGGCATTCATGCCGGCCCAAGAATGGTAGTGGCCAAAGTTATGAACACTGGTTACTACTGGCCCGAAATGCATTTGGATGCGGTAAAGGTTTTGAGGAAATGCAACGGTTGTCAGAGACATGCTCCGAAGACAATGTGTAACACCCCAGCCTGGCTCTGGGCTGACGTGTCACTATTACAGAATCAGATACAAAAGGGCTTAATTTATTAATATCCAAACGAGTTTACAAAAGATTATTCCTGATAATTTATTTCATACAATATTAAAACTACACACTAAGTTTCCAACTTGTTTATTTTAGCTTCACACTTTCCCGCCATCCCTGCTAACCTGTAGAAAAGAAAAAAATATGCGAAGGAGCAAAATGCCACGAGCGGATAATGATAGTAATGAATAATGAAAATGAAAGAAAAGATAATAATGCAATTGTAACTATATGATAGAATTCAATAACTTTACTATGTTATAAGAAATACCCATCGAGCCCGGTACATATATGTAATAAACAGAACAGGTGGAACAGGCTAGCTAGTCCTGAACTGAAGTACAATGGCGTATGGGCGTCATACAAACCATCCACCAGAAATAATAATATCATAGGATCGATCCATACGCCTCTAAAAATATATAGCCGGCACTTCGTAGAGTTCAGAACAGGCGAGACGCTGTGATTTAGGCTCACCGTCACAGTCGGTGACACGCCATTGATGCCGCAATGACATGCTTGCGGTCACCCCCACAAGTAGGGGCGTGCTCGGGTATCAGAGTACAGAGGGTAAACATATAATAATTTTATATTTCTCCATAATTCAATATAACAGGTCAGACATATTATCATTAGGAATGTGATAATGAATACAATTTAATAAAGATAATATCACATATAATATGGTTCTAAAACTGTATTCAGATTCAGAATTGATTAAGACGGGTGAATAAATCAAAGGAGAGTAACTTAGTTAAACGATAATACGAAATAATAGCTTGAAATGAAGATTAACAAACAAGGTTAAAAACTCATACTATACGGATAGTAAAGGAAGGAATCCGCACCTTAATTGTTCCAAAGTGACGACAAATAAATTACTTAGATAATGGATCACGTCTATACGATTTCTGCAATACCATTTTATCTTAAGTTAGATGAGTTGAATTTTGGTAGATATTTAATTAGTTTAGTTTATTTGTTAATTCCTGGTGACCAAGATATATTTAATATCTTTATAATATTACTTAAAAATCGTCAATAGTGATGGAATGATAAACTAGATTATTCATATTTCATCGTTACAAAAGGAATCTTATACAACACCTTGGATATTATTTTTCTATATATACATGAAAGTAAGTTATTAAGCTTAAAGTTGTATTTATAAATTACAAAGCTTTGGGATACAGTTATATAAGTTAAACTTATGAAGGTATTAAAGTATATGACTACATATTGTAGTCAGTAGTAGATTGTTAATTTACACTATTACAAAAGTATTTTTCAATAATATGGTTAAAAATTGTTATCAACATACGACTAATAAAAGTTCGTTTTAAAAAGGTTAATTTATAATATTAACAAACAATATCCGATTCATAAAACTAATTAATCAAAACCAAATTGTAATTTGTAAATATTTTTTTTTTCTTTTAACTTAAATTAAATTATAATTTAAACGGAAGTCACGTTGATTAACACATTTGAATAACTATTATTATTTGTTATGAATAACAATTTTATTTATTATAAATAATTAAAATAAAACTTAACGTTAGGTTAGCTATTGATTGCATGGCTATTAATCATTCTTTATTATTATGTTTTACCATTAGACCATATATATGTATAATAAAATGGTCATCTTCTCTAAAATTTTAAGCAAAGTCGTTGGAGTTTTTCCTGATTCCGATTTATGGTTCGTTAGTTAAGTCTGTGTGTATATAATTATGAAATAAGCATGTATATAAAAATGTAAGGCTATAATATTACGTTAGTTTTGAGATAAACAATATATCGGAATAACGGAAGGTTGCCGAAAGGATCAGGTGTGCTACGATACAAACATTGATATTAGTGGTTCAAAGGTGGTATGTAGAGGGTTATAAGTTGGAGGTAAATCTATTGGATACTTTAACATAGGAAGATGTGAGATTCAACCTTTGCAGACCCTGTTAATTTATAACCTACTTTCCTAGTAAAGAAGGTGAACAAGGACATATTGGTAATTCATGGAGGTGACACTTACTCAAAACTCCAAGGTCCACGTACATATTCTAACTTGCTTCCACTTTCTTTTTCTTTTCTTCCTTTTTTTTATATTTAGAATTTAGACTTGTCTGAAGCTTATTGCTCAACTTCGATTTTATGTGATTATTTATATTTTACCTTTACAACTTCATTAGTATATTACATAGATATTTATATTAACTTGTATATTTTTTTTCGGCATATCCTAAAGACAACACTGGTCTTATATAATTATATTATTTACTTTCAAACTTTTATATTATTAATATAATATGTTTTGCTTTGTGTTAAATGTATATTAAAAGTTTTAAAAACATCAAGTAATATCATTTATTTGTTTATATTATTATTATTATTATTATTATTATTATTGTTGTTGTTGTTATTTTTATTATTAGTATTATGAATTTAGTGGGTATTTCAGTTATACCCCCTTAAAATAAATTTCGTCCTCGAAATTTGAATACGAGCTTAACTTTGGGGTCTAATAACAACAAGGGATAGTAAGAACATATATTTCACATTCACGTTAAAACTAACAACGGATCTCAGCTAGTTGAGGGTTATGGAATACTAACTGTTAAACAAATTTGGATATTGAGAGCGGATTGACTCCTCGGTTTCCCACGTCGCTTCTTGCTCAGAGTGATTTTCCATAGAATTTTAACAAAAGGTATCGTCTTTCACCTTGTTACATGTTCTTGACGATCAAGGATAGCCTCAGGTTCTTCTTCATACGTTAGATCTTCTTGAATAATGTCTAACGGATAATTGATAACATGAATCGGGTGATAGTTGTATCCCCTTAGTAACGATACATGGAATACGTTATGGACATGAGAAAGTTGTGGTGGTAAAGCAAGACGATAAGAAACTTCACCGATTCTTTCGAGGATTTCGAATGGACCAATATAACGACGACTTAACTTTCCTTTAATTCCAAATCTCCGAATACCGCGACTAGGTGACATTTTGAGAAAGACGTGTTCTCCTATTTTGAATTCTAAGGTTCGTCGGTGTTTATCAGCATAACTTTTCTGACTGCTCTGAGCTTGTTTCAACCGTTCTCGAGCGATAGTGACCTTTTCATTTGTGACCTGAACTATTTCTGGTCCTTCAATGATCTTTTCTGCAACTTCTTCCCAACAGATTGGAGCTCGACATTTACGACCATATAACAACTCGAATGGGGGCATACCAATACTTGCTTGCCAGCTATTGTTGTATGCAAATTCAACAAGGCACAAGTATTCGTCCCAATTTCCACTCCAATCTAATGCGCATGCTCTAAGCATATCTTCTAACGTTTGGATGGTTCGTTCAGTTTGCCCATCTGTCTGAGGGTGGAAAGCAGTACTGAACTTCAGACGTGTACCCCAAGCCTTTTGTAAACCTTTCCAAAACCGTGATGTAAATCTTGGGTCTCTGTCTGACACAATGGATGATGGTGTGCCATGTAAACGAATAATTTCCTGGAGAAAAATTTCGGATAACTTACTAATAGAGTAACCTTGTTAGATAGGTAAGAAATGGGCTGACTTGGTTAATCTATCAACCACGACCCATATAGCATCATTCTTTCTGAAGGTCTTTGGTAGGCCTATCACAAAATCCATAGAAATTTCATCCCATTTCCAGATAGGGATATAAAGAGGCTGCAATAAACCACTAGCCCTTTGATGTTCGATTTTCACCTGTTGGCAGATGAGGCATTTTGCCACGAACTGGGCAACATCTTCGTTCATGCCATTCCACCAAAAATTCTGCTTCAAGTCACGGTACATTTTGGTTGAACCCGGATGAATAGAGAAAGGCGAACCATGAGCCTCTAATAATAATGATTCACGAAGGGTGGAGTCAGACAGAACACATAATCTCTTTCCACACCAAATAATACCTTGTTCATCTATACGAAACTCCGACTGCTTGCCTAACTCCAGGTTTTACGAGATTGCCCACAGTTCTCCATCTTATTTCTGGGCTTCCTTGATTCTTAAGATAAGATCAGGCTCGATTTGCATTTTGCCCAAGTAACCATCAGACTTCCTGATCTGAATGTCAATCTCCATCTTCTCTAGATCCCTGACAATCTCAGGCTGAATTGTGAGGCATGCCACCGTTCCTGAACTTTTTCTACTCAATGCATCTGCCACGACATTCGCCTTGGCGGGGTGATATTGAATGTGGACATCATAGTCTTTTAGAAGTTCCAACCATTTTCTCTGTCTCATATTAATATCCTTCTAAGTAATGTCTCCAGATCTTAAGAGCAAAAACTACCGCTGCTAACTCAAGATCATGTGTTGAATAGTTAACTTCATATGGCTTGAGTTGTCGTGAAGCGTAGGCAATAACTTTTCCATGTTGCATGAGAACACATCCAAGACCCTTCTTCGAGGCATCACTATAAACTTGGTAGCCGCCAGAGCCTGTTGGAAGAGTGAGTATAGGAGCAGACACACGTCTTTTCTTTAACTCTTGAAAACTCTTTTCCCGTTCGTCATTCCATGTATACTTTACCGCTTTTCTTAGAAGTTGCGTAAGAGGTAAGGCAATCATAGAAAATCCTTCAACAAAGCGTCGATAATAGCCTGCTAGACCTAAAAAGCTTCGAATCTCGGTAACCGAGGTAGGTCTAGGCCATTTTGTAATAGCTTCGATTTTTGCAAGGTCCATCATTATACCATCTGCAGATATCACGTGACCTAAACACGCAACTTGATGTAACCAGAATTCGCACTTGGAGAACTTTGCGTATTGCTTCTTTTGCCTGAGCATTTCCAAAACAACACGTAGATGTGTCTCGTGTTCTTCTTTATTCTTAGAGTACACTAGAATGTCGTCGATAAAAACTATGACGAATTTATCAAGGAATTTATGAAAGACACGATTCATTAGGTCCATGAATACGGCTGGAGCATTAGTCAACCCGAATGGCATAACTAGGAATTCATAATGGCCGTATCGAGTTCGAAAAGTAGTTTTAGGAACGTCTGTATCCTTGATTTTGAGTTGGTGATAACCAGATCTGAGATCAATTTTTGAGAATAATTTGGCACCTTGAAGTTTGTCAAAAAGATCATCGATTCGAGGTAAAGGATAACGGTTCCGGATTAAAATTTGTTTAGTTCTAGATAATCTATGTATAAACGCATAGTCCCGTCTTTCTTTTTCACGAATAAGACAGGTGCACCCCATGGTGAGACACTTGGTCGAATGAATCCTAGATTCAGCAACTCTTGCAATTGTTCCTTAAGTTCCTTTAATTCTAAGGGAGCCATACGATATGGTGCTTTTGAAATTAGTTCTGTTCCAGGAATAAGGTCAATGGTGAACTCCACTTCACGATCTGGTGGAATTCCAGGTAATTCTTTGGGAAATACATCTGGATACTCACAGACAATTGGATGGCTATCTATGGTTGGTTCTTCAGATGAAAGAGATTTAACGGATGCCAAAAACCCTGCACAACCGTGCGATAGGAATTTCTGGGCTTTGAGGGCAGAGATAATCTTGAGGACTTTTCGTGGTTGAGTTCCCTGAAAGACGAGTTCAGGAGATTGAGGGTCTCCAAAAATTACACGTCGAGTTCGACATTCGATAGTGATGTTGTGTTTGGATAACCAATCTATTCCTAATATTATATCAAAATCCTCCATTTTCATGGGGAACATATCTGCTTTACGTATAAGGGATTTAACTTGTATAGGACAGTCTTTATAAACATGAGAAATTGCGACGGGATAACCCATAGGTGTTGTAAGAGTAAGAGTGTTCTCTAATAGCGTAGGTGTTGTCATGAGATGTTTAATAACTGATAGTGAGACTATAGAATGAGTTGCTCCAGTATCAAATAAAACTTCAACATCATGTAAGCCCAAACGAAGAGTGCAAGAGACCGTACCTTGTGCATTTGAAGTCTTCGTAGTCTTCAAAGCAAACACTCACCCTCCTGCAGTGGGTCGAGAAGTATTCCCAACATTAGTTCCTTTAGGGTCAGGCTTCAGACATTGCTGAATCATGTGATCAGTCGCTCCACATCTAAAGCAAGCTCCCAATGCCCGACGACATACGCCTTGATGACGATTACCACATATATTGCATACAGGGATTTGATTGTGGTTCTTGTTGTTAGATTGACGGTTGACAGATGGAGTCCTACTAGGGGCCATATAGGGTTGGGGTTGTTGAGAATGATTGAAAGTATGGTTTCTTGGTTGCCATTGATTATTTTGGTTGTTACGGTTACGCGTGAATTGGTTTCTTCGATCTCCAGTGTATTGGTTTTGATTAGATGACTGCCCAGTAGTTATGATGCGGTTGTCATCGCGATTTATCTTGCGGTTCTCCTCGGATTTAGCCCATCTTTTCTTATTTTCTATTTCCAATGTTTTAACAGCATATGCGACCTCAGTAATGTTGTTGAACTTCTGTGTTATTATCCATCTTCTGTTCTTTTCACATACTGCCCACTTCATCTTTTCTGCTTGTACTTCTGGGGTTCCAGCAGCCGCCCCGAGAAAACTAGCCAGTCTACAAAATCTAGCCATGAATTCTGACCATGGTTCATTATCTCGCTGCTCGATAGATGCATATTCTCTAGCATACTCGTTTTTCTCTACCTCAGAAAAATATTGCTTGAAGAATATGGTGCGAAAATCAGCCCAAGGAAGAGTAGCAGCATACCCATTTCCTCCGTTAGCAAGTTTAATTCCTTCCCACCATATACGAGCGTCATCTTCCAGCTTGTATGATGCTAGCCTTGTCTTAAATATATCATCTACATCGAGGACTTCAAATATCTTTTCCACATGTGCTATCTAGTTACTAGCATCCACTGGCATAGCTGCATTGCTGAATGATCTTGGTTTTTGCTTTTGGAATCTTTCATTCCAAATATGAATCCCTTCAGGTGGTTTATTATCAGTGTTTTCGACCTTGTTGTTTCTTGGTGGAGATGTAGGAGGAGTAACATGGGGAGATGAAGGAGGTGATACATGGGGTGGAGTTGGAGGTGGAGGTGGTGGAGGAATCGTGTTATATATGTGTTGGTCAACGGTCTGTAGAATATTAGGCAGTATTCTTTTGAAAGCACGTTGAAAGGTTTCATCAAAATTACGTCATTTTGAAGAACCTGATTTCCGACGAGCAAATCTTACAGGAGGCATCTGGAAGGAAAGATAATGTAAGAATGACGATACAGACAAAATGGAAGATTGGATTTCCTATCCCAGTTTCTACCCATTAACTCACAGGTTAGATTTAGTTTAAGTTTTCTACAGGAAAGAGCCTAAGCTCTGATACCATAACTGTAACACCCCAGCCTGGCTCTGGGCTGACGTGTCACTATTACAGAATCAGATACAAAAGGGCTTAATTTATTAATATCCAAACGAGTTTACAAAAGATTATTCCTGATAATTTATTTTATACATTATTAAAACTACACACTAAGTTTCCAACTTATTTATTTTAGCCCTCTTCACACTTTCCCGCCATCCCTGCTAACCTGTAGAAAAGAAAAAAAATATGCGAAGGAGCAAAATGCCACGAGCGGATAATGATAGTAATGAATAATGAAAATGAAAGAAAAGATAATAATGCAATTGTAACTACATGATAGAATTCAATAACTTTACTATGTTATAAGAAATACCCATCGAGCCCGGTATATATATGTAATAAACAGAACAGGCGGAACAGGCTAGCTAGTCCTGAACCGATGTGCAACGGCGTATGGGCATCATACAAACCATCCACCAGAAATAATAATATCCCAGGATAGATCCATACGCCTTGAAAAATATATAGCCGGCACTCCGTAGAGTTCAGAACAGGCGAGACGCTGTGATTTAGGCTCACCGTCACAGTCGGTGCCACGCCATTGATGCCGCAATGACATGCTTGCGGTCACCCCCACAAGTAGGGGCGTGCTCGGGTATCAGAGTACAGAGGGTAAACATATAATAATTTTATATTTCTCCATAATTCAATATAACAGGTCAGACATATTATCATTAGCAATGTGATAATGAATACAATTTAATAAAGATAATATCACATATAATATGGTTCTAAAACTGTATTCAGATTCAGAATTGATTAAGACAGGTGAATGAATCAAAGGAGAGTAACTTAGTGAAACGATAATACGAAATAATAGCTTGAAATGAAGATTAACAAACAAGGTTAAAAACTCATACTATACGGATAGTAAAGGAAGGAATCCGCACCTTAATTGTTCCAAAGTGACGACAAATAAATTACTTAGATAATGGATCACGTCTATACGATTTCTGCAATACATTTTATCTTAAGTTAGATGAGTTGAATTTTGGTAGATATTTAATTAGTTTAGTTTATTTGTTAATTCCCGGTGACCAAGATATATTTAATATCTTTGTAATATTACTTAAAAATCGTCAATAGTGGTGGAATGATAAACTAGATTATTCATATTTCATCGTTACAAAAGGAATCTTATACAACACCTTGGATATTATTTTTCTATATATACATGAAAGTAAGTTATTAAGCTTAAAGTTGTATTTATAAATTACAAAGCTTTGGGATACAGTTATATAAGTTAAGCTTATGAAGGTATTAAAGTATATGACTACATATTGTAGTCAGTAGTAGATCGTTAATTTACACTATTACAAAAGTATTTTTCAATAATATGGTTAAAAATTGTTATCAACATAAGAGTAATAAAAGTTTGTTTTAAAAAGGTTAATTTATAATATTAACAAACAATATCCGATTCAGAAAACTAATTAATCAAAACCAAATTGTAATTTGTAATCTATTTATATAGTAACATATATATATATTTTTTTCTTTTAACTTAAATTAAATTATAATTTAAACGGAAGTCACATTGATTAACACATTTGAATAACTATTATTATTTGTTATGAATAACAATTTTATTTATTATAAATAATTAAAATAAAACTTAACGTTAGGTTAGCTATTGATATTAATCATTCTTTATTATTATGTTTTACCATTAGACCATATATATGTATAATAAAATGGGCATCTTCTCTAAAATTTTAAGCAAAGTCGTTGGAGTTTTTCCCGATTCCGATTTATGGTTCGTTAGTTAAGTCTGTTTGTATATAATTATGAAATAAGCATGTATATAAAAATGTAAGGCTATAATATTACCTTAGTTTTGAGATAAACAATATATCGGAATTAACGGAAGGTTGCCGAAAGGATCAGGTGTGCTACGATACGAACATTGATATTAGTGGTTCAAAGGTGGTATGTAGAGGGTTACAAGTTGGAGGTAAATCTATTGGATACTTTAACATAGGAAGGTGTGAAATTCAACCTTTGCAGACCCTGTTTATTTATATCCTACTTTCTTAGTAAAGAAAGTGAACAAGGGCAGATTGGTAATTCATGGAGGTGACACTTACTCAAAACTCCAAGGTCCACGTACATAGTCTAATTTGCTTCCACTTTATTTTGATTGATTGGTACTCTTTTGTTGTTTATCCATTCACTTTCTTTTTCTTTTCTTCCTTTTTTTATATTTAGAATTTAGACTTGTCTGAAGCTTATTGCTCAACTTCGATTTTATGTGATTATTTATATTTTACCTTTACAACTTCATTAGTATATTACATATATATTTATATTAACTTGTATATTTTTTTCGGCATATCCTAAAGACAACACTGGACTTATATAATTATATTATTTACTTTCAAACTTTTATATTATTAATATAATATGTTTTGCTTTGTGTTAAATGTATATTAAAAGTTTTAAAAACATCAAGTAATATCATTTATTTGTTTATATTATTATTATTATTGTTATATTTATTATTAGTATTATGAATTTTGTGGGTATTTCACAATGCGCCCCAAGAATAAACTAATCCCAGTAACAACGGCGTGCCCGTTTCAACAATGGGGGATAGATATGGTTGTTCCTTTTCCAGAAGCCCCAGGAGCAGTGAAATTCATCATACTCGCAGTCGTCTATTTCACAAAATGGGTGGAAGCAAAGGCGTTGGCGTCAACCACAACTACCGTAGTACGAAGGTTCATCTGGGAACAAATAATCTGCCGGTTCGGGCTACCTCTGAGAATCATCACCGATAACGGAACAAATTTCGCTGCCGATGATCTCCAAAATTGGTTCAAGGAGTTGCACATAGAGCATACCTTTTCCTCGGTTGTGCACCCGCAGGGAAACGGTCAAGTCGAAGCCGTAAACAAGAGCATAGTTGATGGTATCAAAGCACGGCTGGGGACACAGCGAAGAGATTGGGTCGACGAGCTACCCAACATATTATGGGCCCATAGGACGATGCCAAAGACAAGCAACGGCGAAACACCGTTCAGCCTAGTCTATGGGTCCGAAGCTGTGATACCAGCAGAGATCGGCCTGCCATCCCCAAGAATGCTCTCCATGAACATGATCAACAACAAAGAAGAAAGAAGGTTGGTGTCACACCCCAACCGATGGCGGAATCATCGGGGTATGGCACTGAGCGAAACAGATTGTCCAGAAGTTTCCATAACAACTATCATTACCATTCAATTTAAATTAACATGTCCCATACCATATCTCAAACAGTAAACAAATTATTACAGATAAAATTCTAGGCAAATATTCTGTTCCGACAACTCAGATTCATGCATAAATAGTTTATTTATTGGTTTCTAGGACCTCCCTTCCTAGCTTCATTTTCATCACAGCACAGAAAGCATCCTAGACCTTTCCTAGCCTCAAGTTCACAGCATGCTAAGCATGTAAACTTCCTAAGCACCTGTCACATACGTTAAAATAGAGTCAATACATAAAATGTAAAGGTGAGCATACAAGTTTGATAATAGCATATAGAGTTCGAATTCGTTTACGCATAACCAGCACGTACACATAGTGAAATGAAGCACGTTAGTTATCGACATAGATCCATCGATACCAATGACTGCGGGTTGATTGCCCGAGGCAGTTCGCAATACATGTTTACCATCGTAATCCATGCAAGTAAAAGATCCTTAACAACCCCCGTGTGAATGGGTGCTGAGTCCAAACTATAGTACTATCGTTGCTAAGGCAGGTAGACAGCATTCCATGTGTAATCATAACAAACAAGCATTCATAAGCCACGTATAACATGCATTAACGGTTAGCGTTCAAATAGTTTATGTAGTGTGATAGTTGTAGTTTGAATATTCGTAACGTATGTAACACCCAACAGTGCTTAAAGCAAAAAGGGATCGAGTATACTCACAGCGATTAATGGATTGAAGGGAGCGCTTAGCGAGTACGGTTAGCCTGAATAGATTCGATAGTATAACGATAAGTGAAACGTAAAACGGGAAACAAGCGTTGGAGAGTCGGAGAGCTGGTCGATCGGACGGTTGTTCGATCGGACGGCTGACCGTTCGGTTGACAGCCCGTTCGGTCCGCTGTCCGGTCGGTCGGTAGGCCGATCGGATGGCTGTTCGAGTGGATTGTTCCTTCCTTTGAGAAGGATGTGTTTGTGTATGATGGTTTGACTTTTGAAGTTTTCGTTGTAGCATTTGAAAACATTGAAGTACCTTTACCTTTCAGGTCGGTCGATCGTACGACTGTTCGATCGGCCGACAACCCGATCGGCCGACAACCCGATCGGTTAGGCATTCAAATGAATTACAATGTTTAGTCTTTGGATCGGACAGGTGTTCGATCGGACAGGTCAACAAGTCAAAGACTTTAAACGAAATGTAAAGTATGGTGCAGTGGGTCGGATAGTTGATCGATCGAATAACACAACTGCTGTTCGATCGGACAACAGGGTGTCACCTGATCGGACGGCTGTTCGATCGGGTGGCACTTCTGGTGCATTGAACATGTTGAAAATTGGTTAAGCATTGAAGTATAGTATCTCATGATCCGAAGAGTAATCCGATCGGACAGTAGTTCGATCGAATAATAGTTCGTTCAATACTAGTCTTCAAAGTAAGTTGATTGTGTGGGGCCATGTGTTAGCCGATCGGCTGGCTGGTCGATCGGCTGACTATCCGATCGGACAACAGTCCGATCGGTCAGCATCCAGACCTGATCAGCCCCTTTCGTCTAACACTTGGTTGTTCTGTTCGTTTGTCGTTTTATTGAGGTATTTCGAGAGCGAGTAAAACCATAGATGCCTCGTCCTAACTTGGTTTCCCGGGTCGGACAGGAATCACCCAAATCCGGTCGGTGGTCTGTTCGGAACGAAGTTTAACATTTAACCCGAAGTCGGTTAATCTCGTGGATAGAATCCGGATCTTGAGCCATACAACCACTGAAGTGATTTGTAAACCGGCTCAGGCTCCGTTTCTACCGGTTTGAAGTTATTGAGTGAAAAATAGTTGGAAGAAAGTTGGAAAATCCATCCTCCAGTCCTTTTCACCGTGTTTATGTTTTAGATCTATTAAAGATCCTTGTTTGTTTATGTGGAAATCGGCTAGATCCAAGTCATTCTTGGTGGATTGAGGCCAAAACATGAAGTCCTTCAAGAACTCATGGTGACATCATCCTAGAACACTTGATTCTTGGTGATTTCATGGTTAAAAGTTAGGATTTGAAAGATAGAAAGGTGTAGGAGTGTGTATAGATCAAGAAAGTACAAGATTTAGGACGAAAACTTACCGGTATCGAGAGAAATCTGCGAAAAGGTGAGCTGAGCGTGCTGGTCGAACAGGGGTTTCCAAAAGTGGAAAAGGATGACAATGACAGGGGTATTTATAGGATGACAAAAGAGGAAAGGGCTGGCCGATCGGCCAGGCAGCTCGATCGGACAGCCTGTCCGATCGGACAGCAGTCCGTTCGGCTGGCTATTCGATCGGCTGGGAGCCTGATCGATCGGTCGCACCTTTTGAGTGTTTCGCGCGACGATTTTTGATATTTTGATTACGATTGCGAGCGGTTCGATTCGATAGGGTTTCCTAATCAAATTACTTTCAGTCCCAAACACTCATATCTCGCATAATCTATTTTCCACCAATTATCATAGTTCGTTCACGATTCGAGTCCGATTGCATATCGAGTTAGATTTCGAGTTTCGATTGAGTTCGCTTGATTATCACAACACAACGTAAATAAACATGCACAGGTAACACGTAAGGCACACACACACGTATAATAACAAGTAAAAATACGTAGCTCGAGTTGCGAATTGATGTCGATTCGATTAGCATAGCTTGATTATTAGTTGATTAACTTTATCGCATTGTTACTTCCTATAATTCACAGTCGTAGGTCGATTGAATAACGATTATCACACATCGATTATTGTCATTAACAACACTTACTCCACATAATACGAATTAAATAAAGAGATTTTTATAAGTCAAGTTGCGCGAAATCGGTCGTTGACTTAGACCGTGACTTTGACATTGACTTGTGAAAACACGGGGTGTTACAGTTGGATCTAGACCTTCTAGAAGAGAGAAAGGATATGGTAACAATCAATGAGGCGAAATACAAGACCAAGTTGGAAAAGTACTACAACAGTAAGGTCCGAATTTGCACGTTCAACCCCGGTGACTACGTCCTAAGGGACAATGAGGTGTCTAACGCCGAAAAACCGGGTAAATTAGCCCCCAAGTGGGAGGGACCTTATGTCGTAGATAAAGTTCTTGGAAAGGGAGCATACAAGCTACGCACACTTGAGAACAAAGAAGTCCCAAGAACCTGGAATGCTCAGCAGTTAAGAAGATGCTACATGTAGATGGTCAAAGTGTTTTCTATGTACTTGTAATGGCTGCACGCCAACACATTTAACACTAATACAAGAAGTGTTTGGCTATCTTATCTCATGCGAATTTTTGTCACAACTGCATATATTACTTTGGGCATACACGAAAACATCAATGGCACAAAATAGGAAACGTTGTAGACCTCCAAGGCTTGTCATAGCCAAGTGAACAACCGGGTCAAAAAACACAACCAAAGCCTAAAAAAACGCCAAATAAATACTTCGTGCCCACATAAAAACGAAAGCATCAAAAACATGGTAAACAAACATTGTAAGACCCCCAAAGCTGAACACAGCCGGGTCAACACAATAACCTGTAACTCGATCACTTCGTATACACGAACCAACCTGTGCGTTTGAACGACAGAACAAACGTTGTAACTAACACAGCACAACCTGTCAGCGCCATCATTCATTCGTGACACCTAATCAAAGTAATTACACATGCACATATTATGACGATAACAAAATTCACAGGAAGCAAAACCAAATATTAACATGAAATATGTCAAATATAACAAAATAATCACAGACATGTCAACCATGAGCAAATTGTTCACAAAGTATTAAGGTGAATTGTTTAGGAAATTGTCAAGTGGTTACAAGGCTATCAAGCCCATACGTGACGCATAGGCCGGACACCTTCACTCCTGGCGGCTAGTGCCTGCACCCCCGGTTCCATGAGTTTCATCTCCAAGAGCCTTCTTCAACAAGGAAATGCCGTCAGGTTTCCGGGATAACTTATCGACTGCCTTCACAATACCAAACTCGATAAATTCAAAGTCACGACGTTTCTCAGCATAGGCAGCACCACAATCTTCCTTGTACAGCTCAAAATGATAATCTTTCTCCTTATTTGTCACTGCCGCTCTACCTTCGCTGTAACCGTCCTTCCGCCCACTATTATATGCCGCTTGACCCAATTCAAACATATAGTTGGCAAGCTCATGAGATTTTACAATACGTTCAGAAACCTGCAGAAAGAAATAGAAACATGAGAGGAATAATAAAGAACAACTAACTGCAAACATACACAAAGGAAGTTACCAGAGGCACCGCGCGTGCAAGAAGCCACTTGCAATCAGCAGACATTTCCTCAGCTAAAATCTCAGAAGCCTTGCTTTCAGTGATTTTTCCTCAACAAACTTTTCCAGCTTAGTTATGCGCTCGACATACTCCCGCTCTCTCTTTTGGTGCGCAACACGCTCTTCTTCAGCTTCTTCACTGATTTTACACTTCTCTCCAGACATCCTAACAATCGCTTCATGTTACGCTTGCAACTCCTTATTGGTCCGTTCACAAGCGACCTCCCACTCTTTCTGCTTGTTGGAGTTAACCTGTTTCTCTTGTGCAAGCTTTTGCTCCGCATCAGACACCCTCCATAACAAACCTTTCCTCTCGGCATTAAATTTCTCCCTCTCCTTAGCAAATGTTTTCTTTGCACTTTCAAACTCAAGAGTATCCTCCCCCATCAGTTTCCATTCACGAACAATCTCCTGGGAGGTAGCAAAAAAGTTGACCCCGACATGAATATGATCGTCCAAGAGATCAAACCGGCAGTTATCATGATCATTCATCCGAGAGCCCTGAGTTAATTTCCACCGAGGAGCATGCGGCAGATCGTCACATGCTGGGTTATGAGTATCCCAGGACCCAGCTTGGATATTTTCAAACTCAGGACTCCGGGGTACCCCCGAAGTAGCACCACCACCAGAACCTGGTGGACGTCTGGTATAGATGGTCTGGCGAGGTGTAGCCTCACTAGACTCTGCCTCGGTATCAACACCCTTGCCTCGACCAGCACCACCTGCATCACCAGCACCAACTACACCACCTGCATCACTAGCACCACCTTCTCCGACTTGTTCAACTTCCACATAACCTTGTTTCTCCTTCTCACCCATATCCTCATGGGGGGGGGGGGAACAAGCCGAATGTTAGGATCTGAGGCTCTCATGATTGTGTTAGTTTGTATAATTTGGACAAATCAAACAGAAATGAACATAAATTTAAGAGCAGCGGAAATGAATAACAAACTTTGTGAACACAATCAAAGGAGAAAATAGTTTAGATAAACAAATGCTTCTCATCAGTCGAAAGGTTTACAAAGCAAATCAAAAGATTACAAGCATGCTTACAAACTAAGCTCCCCCTCAGCCTGATACTACAGTGGTTGGTTGCACAAGATGAAAGGAATGAATTGAGGAGAAGAACTCACTCAAAACGATCAAGTATAACAGTACAGGGTACTGTTATATTTATAGACAAGCCAAACCGCTGAGGCATCTCAGCAGACGTCACCATGAAAGCGACGTCTAACAGCCTAACAACCTGTATCTACTGTTCTTATACAAACACTGCTAAACCTAACCACTGACTATACATAAAACAGATGACATTCTTAAACAACTGCTTTCTCTTTTCATCAGTGCTTTCATCAAGGTTGATCAGTCCTTGATTAGGCAGTGCTTTGTCATCAGTAGATTGTACCAGCAGGGTTTTCTTCTCAGCAGTTTTCTGGCTTCATCAGTACTTAGAATAACAGCAGCAGTTGTATCCGGGCAGTGGATGTAAGACCATCAGATGTTATAATCACTTTCAAGGGAGAAGACTTAGTGTAAACTGCTGCTTATTGTGAATCCACTATCATGATCTGGTTTTGGCTTTCATTATCTGTTCCTCTGGCAGGGTTCAATCCCAACAATCTCCCCCTAGAACAGATAATGCCAAAACCCTTCATTGTTTTGGATCTTTATTCCTCATCAGAAGTTCTTTGACTTGTTCTTTAAATTTCAGCTCAAAATCCTGAGAACTTGTATCATCTTCATCCCGGCACAGTGTAAGCTCAAGGAGATCTTGTATATCTTCAACACCCAGGCCTAGTGCTTGATTCCTTGATATATGCTTCACTTCACCATTGATTCTGACTAGAGTCAATACATGGGTCTTTTGATCAGAGAGCCACTTTAGTATTTTTAAACCAAATGGGTTTCTTGGGAGAGATTTATTTGAAGATGAGCTGGGAGATGTTGGCCTTGAGAAAAATTGCAAAGCAGTATCCTGAACTTCAGACATTCTTTTGAAAGCTTCTTCTATGACTTCATTTGCTGCAGCTATGTCTTCTGCAACTTCTTTGTCAATCAGCTCTTGTCTCTGTTGTTGATCAAGCTCATTGTCTGTGATATCTGCTGATGATGATTGGCTCAAAACCTTTTTAGCAAGGTCTTGTAGCTTTGCTGATCTTTCTTTATCTAAAGCCATTTTCTTGATGGCTTCTTCAAGGTAATCAGTTTCTTTTTCTTTTTCTTCTCCAACAGTCAGTTGTTCCCTCTTTTCTTTTCTCAACATTGTGACAGAGGTTTCTGCAGCGTTGATCAGTGTTTCAAAAGTCTTGATCTGCTCCTTTAGCTTTTTGTAGTTAGACTTTTTAGGAGTGTCAGAGACTGTCATCCTCCTTTTCTTAAGCCTTTCATAAGCTTCATCTGTTTGCTGCTTAGTCCATTTTGCTATGGCATTTGCAGTATCCACCCTTGCATCCACCAGCTCCTGCTTCTTTCTTTTATACTCAGAAGTAAGATCAGCTATAAACTTCTTGTATTTATTCCAATTTGGAGCTGTCTTCTTCTTTCTTGGATCATTTTGAATTCTTTCAATTCTGTTAGCCTCATGCTTTAATGCAACTATTGGCCATTCTTTGAATTGAGTTTCTTCAGCAGGATAGAACTTTTCTTTCATTATGTATGCAAGATATTCTTTTCTTAATTCTTTTCGTTGATCTGCTTCAGGAGATAGGTTTGACATTTCCTTGTTCAGATCACTTGCATATTCTTCCATTTGTTTGACTTTAGTGAGCAGGAATTCCATTCTTTCCAAAATGGCTTCATCACCTTGACCCTTGCATTCAACTTTGGCTCTTATCTTAGCCTGTCTTGCTTTGAGCTCAAGATATTTATCCATATTGTCTGGGACTATGAAGCCTATGAGAGAAGGAAATCTCCTTTTTGAAGGATCATCTTCGGTGTAAAATTGTTTCATCTCATTTTTTACAGCTTCAGGATCCAGTGGATGTTTTGCAGCCTCAGGGTCATATATGTCATCTGTTGGCTGAGTTGTTTTTCTTTTTCGAGTGTAAAATTTTTCTGGTGGAAGAGTGCTTTTAGGTGGTTTATTGATTGAAGCAAATATGGCTTGAGATGTAGTGAGGGTATTTAGACCAACAGTAGTTGTAACAACTGGTGTTCCAACTACTGTTGTCCTTACAACAGATGTTGTAACACATGTTGTCTTCTGCTTTTTCACAGGAGGTAATGATGGTGATGTAATATTGATGAGAGCAGTGGTGTGTGACTGACTAACAACTGTTGAAACAACTGGTGTTCCAACCTCTGTTGTCATTACAACTACTGATGTATCAGCAGATGTCTTCTGCTTTTGAGCAGGGGTTGTGATGGCAGGGGTTTGAGTGGTGATGAGTGACTGACTAACAGTAGTTGGAATAACCGGTGTTGCAACCACTGTTGTCATTACAGCAGATGTTGTAACATCTGCTGTCTTCTGCTTTTTGGCAGGAGGTGATGATGGGGTGGCTGTTTTTGATGGGGATTTTGGTTTTGGTGCTGAAATCACAGATGATGATGGTGTGGCAGTGGTTTTGGTGGTGTGTGTTGATACTGCAGCTTTGGTTTGTCTAGTCTTTTCTGGCTCAATGTAGATGCCATCATCAATTCCTTTCTTTTTCAACTTCATCTTCTCCCCCTTTTTGGCATTATCTGGGAAGGGTTCATTCATGAAAAGAACAGTGGTAGGAACTTTTCCAGAGGCACTTTGAATATGAGCTTTGATACCTTTGATGTCTGCCTAAGTATCTTTGAATCTTGATTCCACCATATTTGTCAGCTTTTGTACATGAATAGCATGCTGCTGATCAGCCATCTGTTTTTGTTTTTCCAGCAGTGGTTGGAACATATTCCATAACTCATTTGCAGCAGGTGCCGGTTGTGCAGGTGCTTGAGCTGGAGCTGCAGTGGATTGGGCTTTCTGAGCTTTTAATAGCTGCTGCACCATATCCTTTATCTCAGCAAGTGAAGTTTCAAGTTTTTCAACTCTGCCCGTCAATTCCTGATATCTTGAATCATCACCCACGTTAGTAGGATCATCTGAATCCCCACCAGCAGTGGTTGTATCAATGTGTGACTTAGGAACTGAGTCCCAAAAATCACTCATTGATGCCCCTTGTTCTTGGTACTGGGGACTTCTTCCTTCAGCACTTGTTAACCTTGTAAAGGTACCAGTGAGCATAACAAATTCACTGGTGGTTTTCAGAGGTGCTATTGAAGAAATTGCCTTCAAGGGAGTCTTACTAATGAAACAACTGTCCAACTGAAGATCTGTTGATCCATCAGTTGTAGTTGCTGCTCCACTTGAACTACCACCGAGAGTTACTTGTAACTCAGGGGGTGTAACCTCCTCAATTGTTGCTGGGATAGCAGGAGTAGTAGCATCAGACCCAGTCACTTGTGGGAGTATACTCTCAGTGACAGGTAATAGAGAGGAACTGGTTTGTGTCTGAGCTATAGCAACTGCATGCAACAAGGGTATTATTGATTGTGGCATTATGATTGGTGAGGGTATGGGAGTTGAAAGAGACATGTCCTTGGGATCAGGACTGAGGAAGATGGATCCGTTTGGGTCCAGAGCTTCATATTGTGGGGTGGTCCCTGTGCTTACAACCTGATCCTTTTGTGAGGATGCAGGAGGAGTTTTAGGTAACGGTGGAGATCTTTCTACCAATTGCTATGAGGAAGTAGCAGCAGTGGTTTTTGGTGACATTTGTGTTGTCACAGGCAGTTGCTCTGGGATCTCATCTTCCAGAGTTGCCTTTTTCTTAGGTTTGGTGGGCTTTTTGTAAGATTTTCTTTTGGTCTTTTTGGTGATATCAGGTGTGGGTTTCAAAGCAGTGGTTGTGCTGCTCTGATCACCTGGAGCAGTGGGCTCAGTAGCAGATGTCTGAGGAGCAGTGGTAACTACTGTAATTTGCTCAGACACCTCTGCTTTTGTTTTTATTGGTGCCATCATTCTGGAAAATGTTTCATTTGTTAAACCTTTTATTTGAAAATAGACACCTTGTTTGAGCAAATTTTCATTTTCTTTTTCAAATTTTTGTTTAAAATAATAGCTCAGAAATCTTGGAAAAAGTA